>JAJLZB010000024.1:0-120643 GCA_030571995.1 Yamadazyma insecticola | reverse complement strand
TTTTTTTTTTTTTTTTTCTTTTTTTTTTTTTTTTTAAAAGTCTTTTTTTTTTTTTTTTAAAAAAAAAAAAAAAAAAAAAAATAGTGAGTCCATTTTCTTGATTTGAAAATTTGTGCGATTTTTTTTTTTTATTCTTTCAACTTTTTTGAAGGTTTTTTTCATTTATATAATTTAATTTTTTTTTAATTATTTTAATTTGTCCAAATACTAAATAGACATTGAGTCTTAATAGAAAGATCTGGTAATTTAAATATAACATTTATAGTCCAGATAATCCCAAAAAAAAAAAAAATTCATACCAATTTTTTTTATATCTAAAGATTCCTAATCCATTTTTATATTATTATTATAGTCAGTTAACTTGATACTGATTTTTTTTTATATTAAAGGGTTTTTTTTATTTTAGTTCATTTCATTTTAAACATTAGATATAAGAAACGACGGGAAATCTTATCCTCAATTGTATATTAAAAGAGAAAAAGAGAGAGAGAGAGAGAGAGAGAATTAGAAAAGAGTGAAAGTTCCTAGTTATAATTATTGTTAACATTAGTATTATTCTTCTTTACTGTTTTTATTATTATTATTATTATTATTATATTAGTATTATTATTATTGTCCCCTTTTAATTTATTATAGATTATATGAAATAATGACTGAATCTTTATTTGATACAAATTTTACAGAAAGTAAAAATAATGAAATAGATGAAACCAATCAGTCAGTTTTACCTGATTTAAATGATGAAACTTCTAATACTTTAATAAATTATAGAGTATTAGTATCAGCAAAAGAATCAGGTTGTTTAATTGGTCAAAATGGTCAAGTTATAGATTCAATTAGAGAAGAAACTAATACAAAAGCTGGAATATCAAAATTATTACCAGGATCTCATGAAAGAATTTTAACAGTATCTGGTACTTTAGATAATTGTTCAAAAGCTTTAAGTTATTTTGCTCAAGCTTTATGTAATGCAAATGCTATAAATACTGATTTAAATAATTATAATTATTTCCCTTTAAAACAATTAAGTTTAACTCCAAATATTCCTGGTGAAACTACTATTTTAAGATTATTAATTCCAAATAGTCAAATGGGTACTTTAATTGGTTCAAAAGGTATAAGAATTCAACAAATTCAATCGAATTTTAATATTTCAATGATTGCTTCAAAATCTTTTTTACCAAATTCAAATGAGAGATTAGTTGAATTACAAGGAACTGTTGATAATTTATATGATAGTTTAAGAATTATTTCAAGGTGTTTAATTGAAGATTTTTCTTCAATAGTTGGTACTAATTATTATGTACCAAAATCTTTAAATTATCAAAAATCTTTTAAAAATAAAGTTACTACTAATTTAAATTCTTCTTCAAATAAACCTTTAATTACAACTACTGTATCTTTTAATAATGATATAGTTGGTGCATTAATTGGTAAAAATGGTTCAAGAATTCAAGGTGTTAGAAAAGTTAGTGGTGCTATTATTGGAATCTCAGATGAAATAGAAGGTAAATCTGAAAGAATTTTCACTTTATCTGGTACTCCTTTCGCTGTTGAAAAGGCTAAATCTTTATTGTATCATAATTTAGAAAGAGAAGAACAAAGGAGAGCAGATGCAGATGCTGGAATTAGTAATGGCAATGGAACTGAAACTGATTTATCTCAAAGTTAGAAAATGAAATTACAAAATTACTTAACCCAAAACAAATTAAAACAAAATTAATTCAAAAAAAAAAAAAATCAGATATATGAAAAAAAAAAAAAAAAAAAAAGAAGCGAAAATAAAAATAGAAGTACACAATCATTTTCAACAACTTACTTAAAATAATTCACTTACAAATGACATTACGAATATCCGTACCATTTTAAAAGAAAAATAAGCAAAAATATTCCACGCTTAGGCAGTTAGTCATCCCCCTCCACCACGTCAGGCTAACTCATTCAAACACGCATTCATTTTCTTATACTCCTATTAATCTTAGAAGATAGATAGAAATAGAGTATAAAAGGAAGAGATTAGTAACTTTATTCTTTTTCTTTTTTGTATGTATATGTACTTACTTTGGTTTAATATATGTTGGTTTTCAATTCAAATTCCTTTAGTTTTCCGTAAGATAACCGCTGACCAATGGAAATATCTTATTGTGAGGCAGAAATCCGTTTGTTCTCCTACAATAAAAGCTGGAAAAAAAAAAATTGGAAAACTCTATTTACAAAAAAATAAAAGTTTTTGGGAAAATAGTAATTAATAGCCGAACCTTTTTCAATAATAATTCCGGTGGCTTGATTTTTTTTTTTTTTTACAATAATTAGTAGGAAAAAGAAAATTAAATGCTTCGTAATTGGTCTTTTACCATCTGCAAGTCTCGACTATAAGCTTAGCTAATTTCTCTAAATAAAGCTGGTCAATTTCGTCGAAACCTTCGTATTCTAAACAATCAATGTCTATAACACCTAATTGAGTGCCATTGTTCAATAATGGCACGACAATTTCACTTTTAGTCCCTCCATCACAAGCTATGTGACCTGGGAATTCTTCAACATTCTTAACTAATTGAGTTACTTTTGTACTTATAGCTGTTCCACAGACTCCTTTACCAAATTGTATGGTTTGACAAGCTACTTTCCCTTGGAAAGGTCCAAGAATCAATTCGTTGTCTACTTCTTGATTCCTTACATAAAATCCCAACCAATTAATTGGAACATTAATTGAATGGTACCCGTACCATAATAATGAAGCACAATTAGATAAATTGGCTACCCAATTTGTACTTTCTGCACTCAATGCTTCATAAGAAAGAACTATTTCCTCCAACATCTCCTTTTTACTCAACCCTTCTTTGTAGTTGGCGTAATCTGCATGATGTTTGTCTCCTGTCATAACTTCAGTAGTAACTTTTTTTTTTCCATCTCTCAGTCAAAATACCTTATCGCACATGACGCACACATCACACTTTTAGTATGAATAACGATTATAAGCTGCGTGCTAGTCATGCATTTAATCAATTACTTCAGTCTAGAGGTGTTCTCAAGCGTGTGAAGATCGTGGATAATGTTCCATTGGCCTCTTCTCAATTGACTTATGAAACTGATGGTCTGTATGGAGATGATATCCAATTTGATTTCCTCACTCTTGACCGAGACAACTATGATGCTGATCGGTTCTATGATGAGAGAAGAGAGGTCTTTGAGTTGGAGAACTCTGCAATTGAAGATAGTGATGAGCAAAGCGAAGTCGATGGCCGGTCCATTGCTGCTTCAAATCTTCCCCATAGCTCCAGCGATGACTCTGATGATTCCTCCAATAGCACTTCCCCGGTTACTCGTACCATTAATGTCAATAATACAACTTCAAACGACCGCATTGCAAGTATATCCACCGATTCACAAGGCTCCCTGTTGAGCTCCTCGTCTTCCTCCATTGTTTTGGCTAATAACCTTATCTATGAATACGAAAAACTAGATGAAAAAGCTGAGTGCACCAACTCTGATCTCATCAAAAAGTATAAAGACGCTCCTTTGAACTATGAATTAAATGGTAATAGGCATCCTTGGGGCTTAATTGACCCGGATGATACAAATCTTCTGGCTTTAGATATCGAAAGCACCGCTTCAATGGTATGTAGGCCTCCTGGATCCAAATTTCACGATCCTTTGAAATTAGATTTCATCTGTCTCAAGCAATTAAGTAAGAACCAAACCGGCAGAAGGTACAAAAATAACTTGACCACTATCATTTCTGATGATAATAATAATGACTACTTGGTAGTTGCATCCAATTCGGAAATATTAGTCTTTAAGTTCAACCCTATCTCATACGAACCTATGAATAAGCCCATGTTGAAGTTCGATACAAAACCAATTGATACAACTACAACCGATCGTTTACTATCCACTTGGCCCTATTTCCCACATACGATTAACTATATCAAATTAGGTAATTGGTTAGGGAGTGAAGTCTTGGGTGTGTGCTCAGATGATGGGACGTTGATGATCTGGTTTACTAAGACGATCCTTGAAGCCATTGAGCAATTTGGTATCAAGCACACTGATCCATGTTATGAAGTTAATACGACTTCTGAAAATGTGTCTACCAATTACGATATTGATGAAGATAATTATATAGATAACACTAGCTTTTTCGGTCTTAAAGTTAATCCTGACTTCAAATTGAAGTTGGAAAGTAGTCTTTGGGGGGTTGATTTCCTCAGCTATAAAGATAATAAGGGTATGAGCCATAACTTGATCATTGCGTCTGATAACTCGCAATCATTAACTATGTTCTATTATCATGAGTTTGATAATCAATTCTATCATTGCAAAACACATCAGCTTTTGCATAATATCCCCGATGTATCTTTTGTTAGCCATTCCATAGATAGAGATTATCACAAGATCAAAGTGTCATGCTGCTCCATTTCAGGAGAATTGATAAATTTCAGTTTCAGATTCAAATTCAGACATGGGCCGTTAGAGTACACGCAAGCTAGTTTCAAAGGTATCTATTATGTGGATCCTGCTATGCAGCAGCTAGAATCAAACAACAACGAGATTCTTTCTTATAACGGCTTCAAAAGAGTTGTCTTTTCAACACCTACTGTGACCAATAGGGTTTTGTTGAGTGAAGACTGCTGGACAACAAGACCCGTTAGAGGAGAATATTTCAAGTCTGTTAATTCATTGGCTGAAGTTTTTGGGGATAGCGAGCTAGGTAAGAATGAAATCATTGAAGATATTATTAATGAATCGCTTATAACTGAATTCATTAGCAGTCCTGAAGTATCAAGTAATTTAGGAATTTCAACTACTTGGCAGTACTTCCATTGCCCCATTCCGCTATTGACTGAAAACCCTGAAGAATCGGCAACCCGTTTTATGCCCGTACGAAAATTGACTACTATGGATGACGATTACAGGAGAATTGAAAAAATGTTTCTTAAAATGTTTAAAAATGAGGAAGCAATGAAGTCAGTATACCAGAATGGTGAAAATGAGCAGAAAAACTACCTCATGGTTTCGACATCAAAATCTATTGGCTTGTTCAGAGAGGATACATTATTCTGCAATGGATCTACACCAACTTTATTCAAGATTTGTATGATGCCGGGGAATGATGAGACAAAATTCTCCAACAGAATCTCCATCAGTCATATAATTCCCGAACTATCTTGTATGATAGCAGTGTCACAACAAGGATTCTTGAGTATTTTCAGATTATGTGAATATAGAGGCATCTATGGTTTCAGGCAAGAGCATATATTCCCCAATGCCAGAGCAATCTCACTATCTAGTTCCGGATTCAGAACCGTGGTTGGCATAAGCGTAAGAAACATTTCCGTTGGCGATTACCAAAGATTTCTATTATACATAACTTACACTGATGGACTTGTTCTAACTTACCAGTTAACAAATTGAGGCTCCCAAGACCAAAATACAAAGAAACAAAGGCTGCGAAATCCTCGTAACCATGCTGCAGAATTTCGCGTTTTGTGTCATTTGCACTGTCACTCATTTAAGGAATGTTTATAAACAGCGATCCGAGTCTTTCCTTTTTGTCGTTCAATAAAGTTCCTTTATTATCATCAACCATCGGGGCATTATCAAAGTATTAGTATATTTCGATAGATTATGGATTTGTTGAATCTAGGGAGCCAGTCAAGAAAGACTGGGATCAGACCCAGAAAGAATTTGCATAAGGATAAATATAATATGGAAGATATAGATGAATTCTTTCAAGATGAAAAAGATAGTGGGAGTGATGATGAAGTCACCAGTATTAGGACGCTCTCATCCCATGACCATGAAAATGTTTTAATAAGGCCCTCTTCTGGTCGTTCTACTAACCCAAGAGTGACTACTACTAATTTATCTTCTAATAAAGAAGGTGAAACTTTTAATAATTTTGCACGTAAAATCAATTTTACAGATGCTGAAACTGAAAAATTTGATTTATCTCCAATATCTATATCTAAAAAGTTAAAAAAATCCCCTTTAATGTCCCCTTTGCCTTATAAAAAGAGTACCACTGATAAAGATAGTAATGATACCAGTAAAGATTCAAATAATGATGATTTTAATGATATTGATGATGGTCATATGGACGATAACTTTAATGATGACTTCTATGAGGATCCTCCTTTAGAAGAGTCTTCTTTCCAATTGGCCTCGCCAAATGATAAACCTGAACCATCAAAGGCTAAAAAATCTACAAATTCTAATAAAAGAGCTGCTTCTTTAACAAAGAAGATGGCTTTAGGTAAAACTTCTGCTAAAAGAAGGAAACCATCTATATCTGAAAAATCAAATTCCCCTCAAGAAGTATCTTTGAAACCAACTCCTTTACCTTCACCTCCTCCTGATGGATTAAGAAGATCTAAAAGAGTTAGAACTGCTCCTTTGGCATTTTGGAGAAATGAAAGAATTGTCTATTCAAGAGCAAATGAGAATGAAACTGACCCAGATAGTACCTTAATAAATGATATAAAAAAGATACCCCTACAAGAAATCAAAGAAATTATTCATGTACCTGAACCTAAACAAACGAGAGAATATAATAATAGGAAAAGATCTAGGCTGAAATCAAGAACTCCAAAACAATCTAAAAGATCTCCAAGTTCTAAAAAAGCCGAAAAAGAAGGTACTTATGATTATGAATCTGATCCTGAAGTTTTAGGATCTGAATGGTTCCAAGATAAAGTTTTGGACTTACAAGTTTATGAATCACAAGAAAGTGAAGAATTAATAAGTAGACATATTGCATATGCTCCTGATTTTGCAGATTTTGAAGTTAATGATCAAGTTTCAAATGATGGGGAAATAACAGAATCGTTTAAAATAGCGAGAATATTTGATTATGATGAAAGAGTAGCGGGAGCTTTGATAGAATTTCCTCATGAAGGTTTTAAAACATCCAAAGCATCTGGTTCATGTGTTTATATGTTCCATGTAGTGAAAGGATTGGTTGAAGTCAATATTAGTAACCATACATTCGTTGCTTCAAGAGGTTGTTCATTTCAAGTCCCTAGTGGTAACACTTACGGTATAACAAATATCGGTAATGGTCCTGCACGATTATTCTTTGTTCAAACAATGATTGAATAATTAAAGAGTTTGTAAATATAGTTGGCTCTAATTATATCAATCTTATATGTATTATACTTTTTTTCTTATTTAATATACACAGAATTTTATTAATGCAGATAGTTTGATTTTATTACTCTTCCCTATTTGAGTTTATGAGTTTCGGTACTTTCACCATCGTAATATCCGATTATATTAACTTTATATTCAGAAGCTGCAATACCAAATTGTTTAAGAATTAAAGCTTGTCTAACATCTAAAGTGTCTCCCTTTTTACATACATCATAAGGATTTTCTAAAACGACCTTACCTGCTTTAATTCTAGTTGGAATTTTATATTTATTTCTTAAAGTTTCTTCTAAAGAATGAGACATGGCTACATCATCTTCGATAGGTATTTGACCACCTCTAGAATAAACAATACCTTCTGGAATGGTAAAATCAAGAGGAGCTGAAGATTTGGCTCTTGAATAATCATTTCTTCTATAACTATCAAAATAACTTGTAACAGTTTCAACATCTTCATTAGTTAATAATAACCCACAAACCCCATCACAAAGTTTTGATAATTTATGTAAGTTATCTTTATATTCATCTTCTGGTTTATCACCTAAAGCTTTTTCTAAAACTCTTCTTTTACCTAAAATTAATTTTGATCCAACCCAATCACTTCTAAGTTGTTGTAAAACTGGAGTACGAACTTCATCTAATTGAAGTATATGAACGTATCTGTATTCATCAAGAGCTTGTCTAATTTCATCAAAGATTCTTTCTTTGTTTTCTCTACCTTTCTTATCGGTTTGTGCTAAAGTCACAAGCTTGGAACGTTTTGATCTAGGCATATTCTTTTAATATTATAACAAGTTTTTTTCTCTTTTTTTTCACAATCTCTTCTCATCTCTTCGCAGCTGCACCTCTTTGATTTTTTTGTAACGCTCCACTACCTTATTCAATATTAACTTGTAACTCTTTTAGAATAGGTGGATCTAATACTTTATTACAACTAATCATAACAGGTTCTAATATCATATAGATTGGTTTCATGTAATTGGTTAGAATTTCATACTTTATTTCTATAGGGATACTTTCATTATTGATGAAAATCTCATTTAAGACCAAATATGATTGAACCAACTCATCTAACAAACCTTCATATTGGTATATAAGTACATCGGATAAGATATATTTAAAAGAATTCATTATTTTGTATGAACAGGATTCAAATTTGCTTCTTGTTGGATTGTTTTTTAATTCTTCTGCTAATTTTGTTTTGTTAAAAGAAATATAATATTTAAAGTAGTCAATGGTTTTCTTTTTGCCGGTAATAGATGAATCTCCATTGTCAAATAAAACTTCAAACCAGAGTGGCAAGAATATATCTGTGAAATCTTTTTCATCTAATGCACAAATCAACATCATTAAAGATTGTGATAATAACTGCTCCAATAAGTTGAAATCTTCATTGCTCACCATTTGAAGAAACTTTTTAATACAATAGGTATACGATAAATGGTCGATGTTTTCATTTCCAGAGAATGTTATTATGTCTCTGACTAAGATAATAAACTCTGATTGTGCTTCAATATCTGTTTCCTCCATGCAATAATCCATAAAGCTAATTAAATTATTCTCGACTAGTCGTATCAGATCATGAATCAAATTTTGTAAAGTTAAATCACTCCCATCGTACTGAGTAGATATAAGAAATCTAATTGTTCGAACGAGATCAATCTTTTCGATTAGTTTTCTGGATTTCAATTTGTCAATAATGTCTTGCAATGTCTTCCCATCGTCATCGACCAATACAAGAGATAACTCCGGCCATCCAATATCATCTAAAGGATTATGAATTTCAAAATACTCTTCCGGGTTCAATGGTTTTGTAGACTTTAGTACACCTTTCAAGCTATCATCGATCCTTACCTTTTCATATTCAGTCTTTTGGGTTTTAAGTTTGTCGATAGTACCTTCTAATGCTTTTAGGGCTGACTCTCCATCGGAACTTTTACATATTCCTGTCGCTGGTCTTGAAAATTCTGTGGAAGCTTTTGATTTTAAAGACACCTTGAGTGGGAATACTATTTGATGACGCTGGTTGTATAAATCTATTGTGTCCAGTAAAGACTTGGCTTCTTGCTTCTCTTTCTTGAAATCAATTTCGATAGAGTTATGTTCTATATCGTCTTTAATGCTTAAACCTTCTCTCTGTTCTTCATCTTTTTCTATTGGGTCATCTATTGGATATGGAAGTTTTATATGTGATAACTTATCAGGAAAAGAATGAGACATAGGAAGATGTGAATAGAATAAGGAATCGTCGATATTCAAAGGATTAAATGTGTAAGTTTGATTTTGCTTCGAGTTCTCTAGAATACCTTTGGAGCTTGTGATTGTTTCGGTTAAACTGATATCATTGGGCATTAACTTATTTTGTTTTGTTCGTATTATCTTTGGTTTATTATTATCAATAAGGCTCATGATAGGAGATTCTGGTGAGTCTAATATTGTCTTGCCCTCTAATTCATTGTTTTTTTTATTGTTACAATCTATGCTATCAGACAAAAAAACCAGCAAATGATGTGTGTGTCTAAAGCTACCCAAACTGCTGCTACGACTTCTCCAGTGGTAGCTAGATTCAAGTTCTAAGGGTCTTATAAAAGACCTCATTGAATGATCGTATTCGTTTTCTTCTCCTGCGTTCTCTTGTCCTTCTTTTACTTCTACTTCCAGTTTCTCCTCTTGGGGATTATCTTCACCAACTGACTCCCAAAGGAAGAACACAAGGGACGAAATAACAAACGATACAAAAAGGGTAGAAACTATAAATCTTGACTCTACCATGGTATCTAGAATTCCTAAAACCACAGAGAAAACAGGGGCCCTTCTTTCGTCGATTCTTAATTGATTTGGCGTTGTAGCATATGTTATTGTTTCCTGGATTGAAGTACGTATAGCTATGCTCTTTATTGTAGTAATAAAGTGTGTGGGTTTTTGTACAACAGTTGCAGCCATCAAGGATGATTCTAAACTAGTAGTCTGTGTATCTTTTAGAACCTGCGATGTGCCCAGGCCAATCAAAATCTGGTTGAAAGTATGAAGTCTATGGAACATTTGAAAGAAAGTAGATACTTATACTATTGTGTACAAATGTAATGTATACCAGAAGCTGCAAAAAGAGGTACAAGATTGAATGAGGTCGTGTACCACAGGAGAAAAGCTCAGTGGATGATAAAAGTGGATTGAAATAAGTACAAAGAAATTCTATGTTAAATATATATTAAAATGAAGTACATACAAGTGTAAATATCAAGTTAAAATGGCGTTAGGGCGTTAGGTTATGCTGCTATTTCTTGCTTACCAGTCACCAGGAACGACATGTTCATGTTCAAGAGGAATGTTTCTTTGGTATTTGGTACCACCTGGTCTTTGTGGAGTGATATAAGGATCAGGGTGTTTCCATTCAGCTAATTTGGCTTGAGTCTTTTTAATAACATGTTCTAATTCAGTTGGATCACTTATATGTTTATTGGCATCGAATTGAGCTCTGATTTTGATTGTTTCAGCTCTGTATGCATCGAACTTTAATGAACTATCGAATGCAGTTCTTAATGCTTGTCTGAATAAAGAAGCAACTCTTTTGCTGTTAGCTTCGGTGAATGGTAATATATTAGACATCTCTATAAAGAACAAATGAGTTAATACAATTTATTTCTCATTAGCTTCACCGAATTTTTCATTGGTCAGCGCGCGCAGTCTCACATCGACCTCGATACAGTACACCATTACACCCATACAATTTATGGTCATTATCACAATTTCTACAATAGTACATCATTTTATTACTTTGCTACAATATTACAAGATTTAAAACAAATTATACACCTTCTTCAACACACATTAAACTTCCTACGAAAGATAAAATCAATCTACTCCTTACTTCATTGATATCTTCAGGTACTAACCAAATTAAAGCACCTAATTTTCTAGCAATAGAAATAGCTAATTTAGCATTAGCATATTTTTCTTCATCTGAGAGATTATTACCTTGATAAACCAAATCATAATCAACGTAACCTGGTTTCATACCATGTAAAATATCTAATAAGTAAACACTATTAGATAATGATTGATCACCAAATGATCTAATACTTCCAGTTTTACCACCTTTAGCAACTTGTCCATTAGCCCATTTTAAGATATCTGAATCACTTAAATTAGAATCAGATTCACTCAATTGTGATAAAGTATTAGTGATATTTCTTCTCATTAATTGCCAAACCAAAGCTAATGTTAATAATTTATTACCATCTACAATATCACCACCTTCGATACCAACTAATGAGAAGTTCAGTGCTTTACCAACTTCAACAGCATAATTTGTATTTTCTAAAGCTTTGAATCTTAATACTGGTTGACCATTAGCTGGTCTTTTGTTTACATGTTTCATTGAAACACTTCCTGGTAAAACTTTATCAAAAGCTTGTAATAAGACTAAACCGTCCTTTAAGTCTTCAAATAATGAAACGATTGGAGGATCGACATCCAAAGAATTCAACCATAAAGTGAAAACTCTAGCTTCTCTTTCACCTTCAGCATCAAATTCTTCGATTTCTGGTTTTTCATCTTCTTCAATTGGATCTAATCCAGGATAAGTGTTGAATAAATGAGCAACGAATGCCAAATTCAACTTTGGATTACCAGCAACTAAAGAGTTTGGAGTTAAATATTTTCTACATCCAATCTTATCGGCTCTTTCCAAGACTTGATGAGCTCTTTGTAAGGTATCTGTAGTTCTTAAAGGTGCTAAATCACAATGTTCTGGTTGTAATTGGTTTAATAATAAAGTGTAACATTCCCCATCACTAATATCACCAGAGAAATTGCTCACCCTTCTTTGAGAACCAGCATTTTTCAAATGATAGTTGAACCAACGTAATAAGATTTGTTCTGGTGGTAATCTTAAAAATTGTTCTAAAGTTTCATCATCCTCTAACAATCTGTATAATTCAGGGTGAAATTTGATATCAACTTTAGATAACAAACCTCTTCTGATAATTTGCCAAATTAAACCTAAAATCAAATGCTCTTTACCATCGATGATATCTTCAGTATGGACGTTAACAACAACACACCCAATGGCTTTTGCAGAGTTGATAACTATATTTGCATTTTCACTCATTTGAAAGTTATTTAAAGCTTTTTTCTTTGGGGTGGTTAAATTCAATACTCTTGTATCGATAGTATCTGGAACGGAATCATTAATTAATTTAGATAATACTAAACCGTCACGACATTCATCGAATATTTGGAAAGTTTCGGTATCGAACGGTAATCTATCACCGATATCTGAATCACCAGCTAAAACAGAGTTAATATGTCTGGTAAATTCAGATCTTTCTTCATCATTAATGGTATGGGTAGTTCCAGAAGTCTTCCCGGATATATAAGTTTTATGAGAAGTATTGGCAGTTGGTACTGGGGCATTTTTAGGTGATTTAGGTGATGCTGGGTTTCCAGATCCTCCGGATGGAACTGGTAAACTATTACCACCTTGGCTGCCAGATTCCTTTAATTTAGCCATTAACTCCACGTAATCATCCAATTCAACTCTACCTGATGCGTCAACATCAACTTGTTTTAAGGTTTCTCTAGCTTCATCATAAGTGTATTTCCCATCTTTTGATACAGCATTAATAATATCCTTTTTTTCAGCCCAACCGTTATCTTCTAAATCAATACCTCTGAAATCTTCAATTATTCCAAATAATTCAGATTGATCTAAAATTGGGTACTTTTTTTGTAATTTTAAAACATTCATCTCCGAAAATTCAACTTGTTTGAATCAATTTACACAAATTGTCTTTTTTGATGTAAATATAGCAAATCTTAATAACCCTTTACAAAATTTCATCCAGCAAAAAATGTGTGTGTGCGACCTTGGTACTGTATATAGCGCCACAAGATGATCATACAAAATGGGGCTGGTTTAGGCTTAGAATAATAGGGGCAATTACTTGATTCTTTTAATGCCAAAGCCATTGAATCTATAGTGTTTTGGGGATGTTTTGTGTATTATTCCTTATTTTTTCACATTTTTTTCTCTTATTTAGTGATCTTCTTTTTTATTCTTTTTGTCATTGTACAGAAATTGCATAAAGTACATTTGCGACTTAAATTTACGAGAGAGAGATTGGGTGTGTGTTAAGGGAAGATGGATAACAGATCACATTAGTTTCCGGGTATTTCATCGCAGAAAGTATTGGCGAAATTATTGGACCAAGCTACCAAAGTTTCTCTTCTACAATAACCTCATCTTCCATTAGTTGTAGAAAACGGATTTGAGCCACCGGGCTCCTAAGCAGTGCTAAATTAAACGCAAAATCTCAAATATTCTAACACTCTCGTGTAGTGTTGGTGCGACTTTACAGTTATCTAATTGTATAACACTAGATCAATCTGAGAATGGAAGCCAATGGCTCTTTGAAAGGGCCTAATTCCACAAACACAAAAACCCGTGCACGTAGTGGGAGTAAATTCGAAGACGAGAGTCTAATGTCTATTCCTAATCATGATTTCAACCGAGAACAACCTACATTTGATATTGATCAAGTCCAATTGCAATTCAATATCAAATCGGAATTAAACCATTTATGTGTACAGAATAATATAATGTACTTGGTGTTATCAAGGCAAGTTTACAAAATCAACTTGGAGAACCCCGCCGAGGTAAGTCATTTCCAATTATCCAATTCTCCCGATATTTCTATTACCAATTGCTGGTTATCACCTAATGGGCGCCATTTTATTTGTCAAATTAATAACTCAACTCACTATTACTTGCACGATTCTTATGATAAGTTTAAGATTCTTCCAAGGTTGAAAAATATCCCAATTCAGCATGTAGCATTCCCCTTCACCGATGAGTCAAACACTAGTTCTACTGGGGAGCTCTTAATCACCACAACAGATGGGAACGTCTATATATGTCAAATAAAAAGCCACGATCCAAAGTCACAGGAAAATAAAAAGGACGATAAATATGCAAAGTTGGTTTATAAATGCTCAAATCCAAGTAATATATGGGGTATCACGTATTCCAATAATAATTTACGAATCAACTTATTTGTTGATAACAAACTTTTGCAATGGGACGCTTTTGAAAACTCCTATAACGAACTATCTAAAGTGTTCAAAACATCGCCTCATACAACTGAGATACTTGGTAAATCCAAAGATCTTGTTTTACAATCAAATGGTGGTCAATTTGTTATTGTATCTTCATCTACTAAAGAATTATATTCCAACGATAACGAATTAAACCTTTCACAAACAGACAAACTCAAGTCTCCACAAAAGCTTTCACTGAATAATAAATCTTTTGTTCTTACAAAACATCATTTGGTCGTATTATCTGATAATAATCGTCAGTTGTTAGTTTTCAACAAATTAAGTAATAGCTGTCAAGTAATCGAATTAGATAAGTTCCTAGCTAAGGATACGCATAATGTTCAAGGAATCGTTGCAGATTATATTTCAAACACTTTCTGGATATATACCAAGGATAATATTTATGAATTGGTTATCAATAACGAATCAATCTCGGTTTGGTATAATTATTTCAAAATGGGAAATTATAACGAAGCATTAAAATCCATAGAGAATCCAGTCTCATCAGGAGATTCAAATCATTTGAAGAAAGATATGATTTTAATCAAGCAGGGTTATGATTATTTACAAAGAGGTGCTTTTGGAATGGATTATGGTGAAGAGGAAGCAGATTCAGGTCTTGTAAACCTCCAAATTAAAGGAATCAAACTCTTAGGTGAACTGTCTGAGCCTTTCGAAAAGATTTGTTTGATGTTGTTGAATATGCAACATACCATATCAAATAATCCAAATTCAAGGACGAGTTTATTAAGTGAGAAACTTTTAATAGAGTACTTACTCGTAAAGTTCTACTTGGCTAAAAACGTAGACCATAATCGTATAAGAGTGGTTGTACTTTCAAGCTGGATAATAGAATTGATGTTGAGAGTTATCTATAGACTTGAGAATGAGATTGTTATGAACAAGTCCACTAATTATCAGACAATTAAGGCTAAAAATGAGTTATCAATAGAATCTAAAGAAAATCTACTGAAGGAGTTTGATGATCAATTTTTTTCATTTTTAAATTTGAATCATAAGCTTTTTGACACTCAGACAATTTACCAAATAATAAATGAATTGAATTATCCATCAAAATTAATATATTTAGCGGAACTTAATAAAGATTTTGAATTCATCCTAAACTATTATATCGACCTTCAACAATGGCTGAATGCTATCAAAGTCTTAATTAAAATGTATTCAGAAGATTTCCATAAATTTGAAGAAATAATTTACAAGAAATCAACCATCCTTTTGGTGAGTTATCCAAAGCTGACTATTGAAACTTGGCTAAAGTTTAGTCAGTTAAATTACGAGAAACTCTTACCAGCTATATTAACTTACAACAAAAATAATAAAAAAATTGATGTGTTGGAAAATCATAGTGTTCAATTCCTTCAGAAATTAATATATACCAAAAACATCCGAAGTATTGCTATCAACAATTATTATTTGAGTGTATTGATCACATACCCTATAAAGAAAGCAAAGACAGATGACGATGAAAAGGCAACGACTTATATAAACAAGCAGGTAATCAAGTTTTTGAATCATACAAGGTCCGAAGCGAACGAAGGAATGAAATTATATGATCCTGGATTTATTTTGAGACTTTGCTTAGGTTATAAACAAGTACAGCCGGCTGTTTTGATATTAATCAATGACATGAAATTGTTTGAGCCTGCATTAAAATTGTCTTTAGATAATAAATTGACTGACTTAGCAATTTATGTCTTAAATAAATATAATGACTTTATTGAGAATGAAGGCGATCTTAAGATTAAAAATGATGATTTCGAAATAACCAATGATGATTTTGGTAATGAGAATGATACAAAGAACATAGGAAAGAATAAATTGGAAGAAATTAATTTCACTCAAGGTAAGAAACTTTGGATAATATTTGCCGATTACTTGATTAAAGGAGTTTGCGATGGTAAAGAATTTAAAATATTAGATGACATTAGAATGGATGATATCGAGACTTTAAGCAATAATGACCAAGAGACTAAAACTGAACCTGAAAAAAATGGTGACATTGTTCAGGAACTTACTCAAGGTTTGACTGATTCTATGAGTAGTAATTCGAAGAAACTAGAGATATCTGAAGATAAAGCAAATAAAGTTTTGAAATATCTATTAGATTCTTCATATAACAAAGCTATAAATGCAAGTTTATTAAGTTTGAAAGACTTATTACCCCTTTTCCCAGAGTCAGTAATGGTGAATAATTTCAAAGATGAAATAATCAGATCTTTGAATCAATATAACAATAAGATCAATTTACTATCGATGGAGATGAGAGAATCTTTGAACATCTCAGGAAAATTGAAGGAGCAGATACGAGAATCCAATGAAATAGCTCATAAGGGTAGAATTTTTACTATTATTGAACCAGGTGAGCCTTGTATGATTTGCAACAAGCTATTAGTCAATAAGAATTTCATTAGTTTTCCTAATTGTCATCACAATTTCCATAAAGAATGTCTTGTCAAATACTATTTGATGCTGAAAGGAGATTACAGGTTCAAAAAAGTATTTCAAAGTTTCAAAAAGAATGGGTCTTCCGATAACAAGAAAGAATTAGACGATATTATGTTGACAGAGTGTATTCTATGTAATGAGAGTAACATTCTTTCTATTGATAACAATTTGATAGACCCTACAAAAGATAGCGTTCTAATCAATGAATGGGCTTTATAAGATTAAGATTTTCTAATTATATAGCGACATCTTTATAATAGATATTATTTTCAGTGCATCGTTATTACTTTCTAAGCTTTAAATTGCTGCAATTCCTCTGAAAAAAGGTTACGAACCCGCGCGATGCTAAACTCATCTCACGCATCTCAAAATTTTTTTAATTACTACTGATAACTATGGGTAAAGTTCAAAAGAAAAACAGTAAAGGTCGTTTAGATCGTTACTATCACTTAGCAAAGGAAAAAGGTTATAGAGCCAGATCTTCGTTTAAGATTATCCAAATAAATGAAAAATATGGTCACTTTTTAGAAAAATCTAAAGTAGTTATAGATTTGTGTGCCGCCCCAGGTTCTTGGTGTCAAGTTGCATCTCAGTTATGTCCTATTAATTCTTTAATTATTGGTGTTGATATTGTACCAATCAAACCTTTACCTAACTGTATAACGTTTCAATCTGATATTACAACAGAAGATTGTAGATCTAAATTAAGAGGTCATATGAAAACTTGGAAAGCTGATACAGTTCTTCATGATGGTGCCCCTAATGTTGGTTTAGGTTGGGTTCAAGATGCTTTCACACAATCCCAATTAACTTTACAAGCTTTGAAATTAGCGGTTGAAAATTTATCTAACGGAGGTACTTTTGTAACAAAGATTTTTAGATCAAGAGATTATAATAATTTAATGTGGGTTTTCAATCAATTATTTGAAAAAGTTGAAGCTACTAAACCTCCTGCTTCAAGAAATGTTTCTGCGGAAATTTTTGTTGTTTGTAAAGGTTTTAAAGCTCCAAAAAAATTGGATCCAAGATTATTAGATCCTAAAGAAGTTTTTGAAGAATTACCTACAGGTCAAGTTAATAATGAAGCTAAAGTTTTCAACCCAGAGAAAAAGAGAAGAAGTAGAGAAGGTTATAATGAAGGAGATTATTTATTATATCATGAAATGCCATTATTAGAATTCATTAGAAATGAAGAGCCAATCAATGTATTAGGTTCATTAAATCAATTAACAATTCCAGAAGATAAAAGTGATAAAGAATTCAAAATGATTAAAAAATTAAGACTCTTTACTCCAGAATTGGAAGAATGTATAAAAGATTTAAAAGTTTTAGGTAAAAAAGATTTCAAATTAATTTTAAGATTTAGAAAGCAAGCCAGAGATTTATTCGGTTTGGATGATGAAGAAGAAAAAGATAAACCTACTGTTGAAGTTGAACCTATAACAGAAGATCAAAGAATCGACAAAGAATTACAACAATTGAGTGAAAAACAAAAACAAAAGTTAAGAAGAGAAAGAAAGCATAAGAATGAATCTAAGCAAAAGGAAATACAAAGAATGCAAATGAGTATGTTAACTGATATGAGTATAGGTATTGAAGCTCAACAAAACGATCAAAACTCTTTATTCAACTTGAGAAATGCTGAAAAGACAGGAGAGTTAGATAAATTAATCAAAGGTAAAAAGAGAATGATTTTCAATGAAAAAGATATGATCAAAGATAATGAAATACATATTGGTGATGGATCTGATGAAGAAGCAGAATCGGCAGATGAAGCAGATGAATTGGAAGCTCAATTAGATGATATGTATAATTCTTATCAAGAAAGAAGATCCGAAAGGGATGCTAAATATAGAGCCAAGAAATTAAGAGGAGATGAAGATGATGAAGAATGGGAAGGTATAAATTCAGATCAAGGAAGTGATGAAGAAGAAAAAGATTTCGAAGAAGAATCACAAGATGAATCAGATTCTGATGATGATGAACATATCAATAAATTGATCAATGAAAAGAAATCAAAGGATGGATTATCCCGTAATGCCAAAAACTTTTTTGCCTCTAACTCAATTTTTGATGAGTTAGGAGATGATAAATTATTAGAATCCATGAACAAGAAAGATCAAAAAGTCAATGATATGCAAAAAGCTTCTAATAGTAAGCAATCAGATGCGAATAATTCTTCAGATTTTGATTCTGATATGGATTCAGATTCTGATGCAGGTTTCGAAATTGTTCCTAATAATGCAGATAATATGGATGTTGAATCTGATTCTGATGATTCAGATGGTGAAAGATTAAACAAAAAATACAAAAAGGCTAGTGAACAAGAAAAGATAGATTTAGCAACAGTTGAAGCTATGACATTAGCCCATCAAGTTGCACTTGGTCAAAAGAATAGATATGATTTAATTGATGAAGGTATTCATAGATATTCTTTTAGAGATCAAGATGATTTACCAGAATGGTTTGTAGATGATGAAAAGAAACATAGTAAGATTACAAAACCAATTACTAAAGAAGCAGCATTAGCAATAAAGGAAAAACAAAAAGAATTGAATGCTAGACCAATAAAGAAAATTTTAGAAGCTAAAGGACGTAAGAAGATGAGAGCATTAAGAAGATTAGAAAAAATCAAGAAGAAATCTGATTTAATTAATGAAGATTCAGCTAAATCTGAAAGAGATAAAGCAGATGAAATTCAAAACTTAATGAAGAAATTAAGTAAGAAACAAGAAAGACCAAAGATTAAATTAGTTGTTGCTAGAGGTCATAATAAAGGATTAAGTGGTAGACCAAAAGGTGTTAAAGGTAAGTATAAGATGGTTGATGGTGTTTCAAAGAATGAACAAAGAGCATTAAAGAGAATTGCTAAAAAGAATAAAAAGAATAAGAAATAGATTATATAGAGACCCAATATCACACGACTTGAAATATTTTTAAAAAAAAAAAAAACTTCTGGTTTATAGTACATATTCAGGAACGAAAATTGAATATCAATTTAACCTAAATAGGAAAACGCGCACTCAAATATAGCCAATTAAGTTACCCGAAAAGGAAAATAGAAGGGGAAAAACAATACAAAGAAGTTCTTTTTAATTAGTTTGGATGTTATTGTTAGCATCATATTGCCTCATAAATAAAAAGTTTAATTTAATTTAAAGGGGTTAAATTCCTTATCTATACATGTAACAAATTAGGTAAATTATACCAATATAGGTTATAAATAGGTATTTTTATATAATGAGTTCAAATGATCATCCAACGTGTTTATCAATACAAATAATAAGTTTTTTTTTTGTTAGCATAATTATTGATAACAATAGCTCCCAATAATTATTATCAATAATTGAAATATAATCAATCCCAACAATATACAATCCAAAAAAAATAATTAAAAAACAACTAAAGGGAAATTAAAAGGGATCAGAATAAATTTCAAATCTCAGATACCCATTTCACATTGAAATAAATTAAATATCAGATAAAATGGTCTAAGTAATAAACGTAAATTTGATGTTTTAGGTCGTCAATGTAATCTAATAAAAAAAGTATAGAGCCTAAAAAAGGATAGAGCCTCGTACAAAAATTGCTCATAATTTGAAATTAGTACGCAACGTTTTCAAGAAAAGATATCGGCAATTATACTGCAACAAACGAATACTTGATAATGTCATGAAATTACTACATAACTTGTAGGCTTTTCTTTCATCAATGTTGCAGAATGCATAAATGGCATCATCATTATCTGAAATTCTATGTATAAAGTACAGAGGTTAAAATTTTTAGACATTAACAACTCTCATCGCATGCATCTCCCATTGAGCACTAAAACTCACAACTACTAATTGCCAGCCTAAATGCGACACTACTTACATGACAACGAACAAACTCCTTATTCATCCAGAAATGATAATTTGCCAACCTTTTTAGCAACATTGATAATCTGGTTCTAATCTTTTATTGTAATACCTGCAGATCTCTTAAATTAAAAATGCCTTCTCTATTTAACTTCTCCTCCAACAGTCCCCAAAAAAAAAATTTAAATAAAACGCTCTTTGTATTATTTCTTTTTTTAATTTACCTTTTTTTTTTATTTTTATTTTTTTTGTCATCTCGTACCCTTCTCACTCCTTTCAAGTTTTTGGTGAAATTAATTTGCTAACGAATTTTTTTCTTGTTATCCTTTTTTCTGATAGGATTACTTTGAAGTATAGTTAACGTTAGCTTCATAAGAATATATAATATAATTGCTACGTTCCAACCGTTAGCGTCCATTCCTTAATAGCATCGAGCCGCAATAGGTTGAATCTTTAAAACTGAAAGACAGTATAATCTACAAATAAATATCTTTAGGAAGTTGTGGTTGAATTGAGTTTACTGATTAATACTTTTTAATCATGAGTTCTTTACCAAATCCTTCTTATTTGTCTACTCCTAATGAAAGACACCATCGGCATAGACGGTCGGCGGCAATTTCTGGAGATTTTGACGCTATGGGTTTAGGATTATTTTCCCCTAATAGTAATTTTAATAATCATTTGCATTCAAAATCAAATTATTCTATGTCAAAGAATAATGATGAACTTGACAAACATTTTAATTTTAATAATGATGAAGATTTTGCAAATAATAAACCAACTGAGTCATTTTCATTTCCTAATAAAAATTCGGATTTATTCATTTCCACTCCTCCAAGATATTTTACTTCACCTCCTAAAAGATATAACCCTGGAAATAGTAGTTTGGGTTCTAATTTAAATTCTCCAATTAGGTTAAATCACAAGCGTTCTATTTCTAATATGAATTCTTCAACTTCAAATACAAACACTCCCAAAACAAAATTTTTTCTTACCGAGGAAACTACAATTAATAATGATAATGTCCCTGATGCAGTGATAGATTTAGATGAAGTTTTGAATGCCAATCTACATATAGGTGATGGCAATAATAATAATAATATTAATAATAGCAACAATAATCATAACAATCATGGTACCTATCCCGATGATGATTTTTTATCTTCCCCATTTTTAAGACCCGTATCCAGTCCTTATATTTTTTCTCCTTCTTCCTTACCAAATAATACTTTACTAGAGCAACCTATCAAAGAGAACACTAATGATGATATTATAGACGACGAGGAAAATATAGACGATACTGATGATGTAATGGAGTACACCAAGATTAATAACTCCAATTCTCATCAGATGGACATTTCTAATTCCGATAATGAAAATGATGTTTTTACAAATCCACCAAACATAAGCAGTGAAATATATTCGAACTCATCTGCAAGTAGTTCTGCTACAAGTTTAAGAAACAGAGAACTTATAGAGAAGACACACTCCAACTCATCAAAGGATTCGGGCAACTCTAATGCATTATTCAACAACAATAATAACAATAACAGCTCAGCAACAAGTAATTCCACTCCTAAAAGATCTGGAGCTAAAGCAAACAGGTATCAATCTTTTTACGACCAATCTTATAAAATATCTAATGCTTTGAAAGTTTCTTCTTCAGAAAGTGTCAATCAGGTTAAATTAAACAATAGCCCCAATAATCTTCATTCTAATTTGAAAACTCCTGTCAATAAGGATTCAAGAGTGTTAGGTCATTCTTCAAGCTTACCAAGTCTCAAATCAGGGCAAAGACCCATGCCAAAGAACCATCTAAGGTATGGAGACCTAAGATTGAAATACAATGAAATGAGTAGATTGTCACCTCCTCCACCAATAAAAAGTGAACTGAATAACCATGGGCATACAAATAACAGTATCATCAGTAATCCGAACTACAATAGTCCAAGTAATGTTTCATCGCTCGCTAGTCCCATGAATAAGGTTAAAAAGAATAATAGCCAGTTTGGACATTTAACTTCTTCCCCTGCAGCACTCTCTAGGCAACAAAGAGATAAACCCGATAATATAAAACATGTTTCAAATAGTCCCGTAAGTATGACATCAGATGCTGGATCAACTGTATTGTCAATCAATGGAACTATTCAATCGACGGACCATTCTTCTTTAACATCGCATATTGAAGCTTCAGAAAAGCCAAATGAAAGAAGTCCAACAGCTAATTCTACGGTCAGCTCAACTATAGTATCTGCTAGTAATAGTTCAGCCGCTCCTTCAATAATTGTTAGTTCGGAGACAACCTTGAGTAACACCTCGCCAACTCATTCTGCTAACTCAACTTTCAGATTAGATGATATTGATACAATTCAAAACACTCCTGTTTTGTCACAACTGGATGCTTTCAACTCATCATCGAGCTCATCAGTAAAATCTCCCCAAAGGAGGTCCCCAAGAAGACCATTGACTCCAGGTGAAGCTAAAATCCTAAGATCAACTCAAATACCTTCATTTAAATCACGGGACTCCAAAGACAAAAATATCAATAGTACTCCTACAAGAAGTAAATCAAAACACGTTAAATCCAAGTCATTCTCTATGGCTTTGCATGAATTGACTCCTAAATTATCGAGAACTTCCACTTTTGAAGATACTTCGAGTGTTAGACTGGGTAAGAGACAGAATAGATTAATGAATTGGTTAAAAAAGAAGTAAATAAGAGATTAAAATACCTGTTTTAATAGTTCAAATGTGAGAGGAAAAAAAGGACGAGAGAGGCGCGAAAGTTGGTGCTTTTTCTTCATGTGTATAATTATTTTTAGATTAGAATATAAAATAATATAGTTTTTTTTTCACTAGACTTTTCTTTTTTTTGATTAAATAGATCATGTTTTACGATATACCAGAGAACTTCTTTGATCAATTGAATAAAAAATTTGAAGAAGCCAAAGAATCAGGAATTCTTAAGTTTAACGGTGACTCTGTTGAGAGTGAAGTTGCATCATACAAAATTGATAAGTTGGCCTTTGATGTTCAATATAGTTTGGTTACTTCCTTGATGCATAGACCAGCTAAGGGAGTACAGAAACATAATCCATTTGAAAACCCAGAACCTGAATTAACTATAGTAGAAGATTTCGGTGAAGAAAATCAGTTCAGAATTGTCTTTAATAAATTTCCAGTAGTGGCAAATCATATAATGTTATTAACAAAAGCATATAAACCACAAACAACTCCATTGTCACCAGATGAATTAGCCGGAACTTTCAGTATATTAAAAAAATTGTCAGAAGATAAAGATAATAAATGGTTTGGCTTTTATAATTGTGGAGAGGAAAGTGGTGCCTCTCAACCTCATAAGCACGTCCAATTCATGACCTTACCTGAAAATTTTACTCCTTACTGTGAAAAAATCGCTATGAAATCAGAGGCGTTTATCCCAGATACAAAAAGAGAACCATTACAAGACGAAAGTCTTCCGTTCGCTCACTATGTAGCAAGATTACCTGAAAATTTTGATGAACTTAAAGTTGATGACTTGATTATGTACTTCAGTTCCTTATTGCAAAGAGCTTTGACCGCTTTGAGAGACAATGAGATTCCTGCTATCAGCTATAATGTTATCATGACCACAAAATACTTAATGATAGTTCCAAGAGCTCATGGTTCTTATAAAGATTTAGGTATTAATAGTTGTGGAATCTTGGGTTTATTTTTATGTAAAGATAGAGAATTGTTATCTCTAGTCAAAGATGCGGGGATGGAGGAGATTTTCAGCTATTGCTGCTTACCAAGTACAGCTGGAGAAACGACCGATGAATATCACTATTAGATACTATTAGATCATTTTTTAAAACAACATATATAATCACTTAAATCACGTGTCTGTGATTCTCAATTTTGTAACAGACTTAGTCAAATTCGTGTTAAGAATTTTACCATGAGCCACGACATCAAATCACCCAATCACATCACTATAATTTCGCATTTCTCACCATAATTTTTCATCATTACTTTGGTTTTATATTAAACATCCAATATGGCTTCAGTTACATCTATTGTTAAGACAGCTGACTTCATTTTATCAAGACCAAGTTTATCCAAGGTTGTTGTTCCAGTTGCTAAGGCATTTTGTGCTTTCGCTGGTTACAGAGAAATGGGTATGAAAATGAATGACGTTATGCTTGAAGAAACTCCAATAATGCAAAAAGCTATCAAAAGATTACCAGCTGATGAAAGTTACGCTAGAGTTTACAGAATGATGACTGCTCATCAATTATCTTTGTCCCATGAACTTTTACCACCAAGCAAAGCTGTTAAACCAGAAGAAGATAATCATTATTTAATTCCATACATCTTAGAAGCTGAAAAAGAAGCTTTCGAAAAAGCTGAATTAGATAACTTGGAAGTTGTTTCTAAATAAATAATATAAGAGTAGCATATTAAAGATAATTTGTTTTTATATATTATGATGAAATATATACATTAAACATATATAATTAAATCTCTAAAAAGTCTATAAATAGAAAATGCTCTATAATTAACGCTGATTTGTACTTACATTCCTAATTTGAATTTTCTTAATTGTTCCAAGGCTAAAAATGTGACAATGGTATGTGGCCCAAGTCTAATGAATGAAGGTAACCAACCTCTGAACATGAATCCAAAACCTTCTTCCTTAATAGCTGTTTTTAAAATAGTAACTGGGCTTCCACTACCACCTTTAGCATTCATTATTCTAGTTTTAACAACATCTGCTGGTGAACAAACTGTTGTAGCAACTAAACCTGCTATTAAGGAGGAACTAAAGTGAGTTGACTTTTTGCTTGCATCAAGATTGAAACTGTTGACTAAGAATCTCTTCGCAATATCATAAGTGACAACTTGAGAAGCAGTCATAAGAATACCACGAGTTAAATTTGGCATTAATCCTCTGAATAAAGAAGAAACTTTTTCTTCTTTTACAATACGATATATACCATCAAAAGCATTTCTATAATTTCTTCTTTGATCAACAGGTAAAGATGAGTCATTTTGCATTCTAATATTAACAACATCAGATGGATTACCAACTAAACCACCTAAACCACCTGCAACCATTGACATTGGTAACAATACAGCAGTACTAGGTTGAGTTTGAGTTGATTCAACGTATGATTCCTTTAAGTATTCATAAATACCAAATCTTACGGTTGAATAAGTAGCTTGTCTAAGTAATGATGCAGTTAAACCTGAATAGATTTTGAAAACACCTTCCTTGGTGATGATTTGATAGATCATGGATGCTAATCCTTGGCCTGGGGTCGATGCTGTTTGTAAACGGACTTTGGCTAAATCCAATGGATGTGTTACTGTACAGGCCATCATACTGGCAGCTCCTCCGTACCAAAATCTTTTTTTTTGTTAGTAATGCTATTCAATGAACGGTAAATTATGGTTCCTATCCAAATATTCTGAACTTCTCTTTAAATTATCGATACATACGGGTACTTGACTTTATCACTTGAAGACATAAAAAATCGAATATATACAATTAATCTCTAAAGAGATTTGAGATGGTTTAAATATTTTTTTCCTTTTTTTTTTTTTTTTTTTTTTTAATCTTTAGCCTTTTTATCCACTCCGAGCATCGATAAAACAAACATAACGCAACGAATTGATTGTAATTTCAATATCAGGAAAGGCACAAAAAAGACATTAGTCGAGTAACATGAAATACATACTTCATTGAGAACCTGGAGAAGGGCCCATCTATGCCAGATTTAAATCCAATCTCTTATTCTTGTAAACCAGACTTCATTTTGATTTTACAAGAATGGGTGGTGAACGACTGAGGGGCCGGCCTGTATCGGAAAAGTTGAATTCGATCGAAACGGTTTTTCTGTCAACACTCGGAGTTTCTATAGTTCATTAGGGAGCTAGTCGGGAGACCACTCCCCTCAGTATTTAGTTGCGAATCAAGGCTATCTTCAATTGCAATAAATTCTCTACTATACTAAAATTCCTCTGTGCAGCTCCCCGGATATCCGGTTAGGATGGCTTTATCAACTGAGTTTCTCCTTATGGCTCTGAAAAGGTCATGGATATCATCACAATAAACATTCTGCATCTTTTCCTAACTCATTAGGGAGCCTTAACTTTTTGAACATTAAGCACCCACCCATTTCAATCCAACGCTTGTCGACAATTCGCTTTACAAATTACAGATTTGTAACTTCAGTCAAAGAGTACTGAAGTTGCTTCTCGATTCCCCATTTTCTAGAAACAGAATATTGCACCATCTCGTAATTCTTTCATTAGTTGATAAGGTTTACCGAAGCTTTGTTATTCTATGAAACTCACGTTTAATTGAAGCTCAATAGTCTTTTGCGAAGATAAATATAATATTCAAGTTGCAGCTATTCTCGTCCGAATGTGATCTCCAAAAATCAATAATTCTTTTAACAAAAAATTCCATCACTGGGAGCCTTACCGATTGTCAGCAAGTTTCATTTTTTAAAACAACTTAGTACCTAAATAGAAACTAAAGTTTTAGTTCCTTTTCTTTTTATTGTAATTCTCTTGCAGAAACTATACCACTTGTGAGATATATCATTCTAAAGTTTCTATATTGCTGGCGATTGATCTTGAACAATACTTTAATTCATTATCTGGTATCCCTTTTTCATTAGGAATACTTGATTCCTTAGTTCAAATTGTATTCTTCAACAAGATTTGATACCGATCTTTCAAAAGATAAAATTTGCAAATTACGTGATTCACTTATAGATCAAGTTAAGATAAAGTTAAAAGAAAACAAAGTACCCAAGATTAGGAATATTCTTTCGGTCAAGCTACATAAGATGTTGATTAGTTCTAAAAATTCGAATCCTTTCGAATTGTGTTTTAAACCCACGTCAAAAAGGATGTCGCTAATTCTGCGACATAAGACTCTGGCTGCGAAATCAACGATCATAAGAACTTGTTCGGAGAGAGCTACCAGCCCCAAAATTAACGACAGATAACATCCCTTGTATTTATTACGTACAGAAAGTTTACCCATATTAGGATTTCTTCTCGCAAATATTACCAATGACATGGTGGTTTTCTGATAGAAATCTTGCATCTGAAAGCGATATAATTTCTGACAACAGGAATTTGTACATAGAAATCAACCGTGAAAATTAAGATCCTACTCATTGATTCTGGAATTAAACTTCTTCGTTTATTATCTGTTCGCAAATTAATTCACTTTATTCATTTCTGATTCAATATTCTCTTTGCTAATGATTCATTGATACTTAATATTTTTTCTTCAATGATTTTTCAGCCTTTCTTTGACCATGAATAAAAGTTTTAGCACCAATTAAAGCATAAATCATTCGAGCACCAACTTTTAATTTCCCACTCGATTCAAAACTTAATCCATTATTATAGAAATTCCCACACATTCTTGAATTTAACTTCCAGTAAATAAGGCTTTATAAATTTAAATGATTAGCTCTACTGGCATGAAAAACCTAACCAGCCCTGATGCCATTCATCCTTATCAAGACAAATTATTTGCCTTCACCCCTAGCTCCTTCTGCTGCCTTTAAAGCGCTAAAGGGAATGAAACCGCAGCAGTTTAGCATAAAGATCTTATTGATAACTCCATGTATTTCGGGATATAGAATCTTTGAGGGTATTAATTTGTGGGTTAGTCAATTTACCATTATCGCTTGACAGCCGGATAAATGTCTTTTACGTCGATCAAGTTCAATCTCAACCACGGTTTGGTACCACTACATTTCTTCTTGAACCAAAGGCACGTATAAGTTTCGTTTAATCAAACTTATGATAGCATTAACTGTGGAAAAAAGAATATTTTGTTAGCATTGTCAAAAAAAACACTCTTAACTCTCTTGATAGTGAAAAAATGAATCCGCCAAGTCACCTAGTTACGTACAATATAAAAGCCACGAAATATACAGGCAAACTTTCGATTGATATGTCATTATAGAGTTGAGTCGCCAACATACACAAATATACCATATAGCAACCGGGACAATCTTTCAAGTAAAAGTAAAAAAACCACAACCTCTAAATTTGATAGAATCTCAAATTACTATTTATTTTTGGAACAAACTAATAGATATCCTTCATTTTTTGATACCAGTTGAAGCACGTCTTTGTCACCACGCTATATAGAACTTCTAAGCTTGAACGCTTTCTCGAATAATATTCATAATGTTCTGATTAAATATTGTAAATTCCAAAAAAGAGCGCTTTAGTAAAAGAAAGCATAATAGTGATAGTGGTCTCTCTAACAATTTAATGAATTTTGTTTTCATTGTTCACTCGTCAGCTTCCCTTGTTACAGATACCAGTAGAACCCCTTTAGTAATCTGATACGACTCTGGCCAAATTAAGATCAGACCGAACAAGAACTGTCAAATCACTCTGAGCCTAGATGAACTAAATGTTACTATTGATAATTGATCGCTTGTTATCAATTTGAAAGATTAACTGTTCCCAATAAGTCAACATCATCTTCTCTATGAATTGACTCTCAGAGGTTAATTTTTTTTCAAGAATGAATTGTTATCTAATTACCATTGTAATTAATACCAAAATGATATCCTAGCTGTTAAATATACAACTAATAGGCATCAAAAAACAGCAATGAATCAAGTTGCTTTACAGCAACAAACAATTTAGTAGGTGCCTTAACTAGATTGTCTTCCACGATAAAACAATTACGGAGTTATGGATTGGTAATGCTTGGTCAAAATTTGAAAACATCGCTTCTTATACTAGTATAGGGGTATTCTGTCAAATGTACTTCGTCTTTTAGAAGTGATCATTAAAATAGAATTCAGCAGAACGTTAAGAGAACTTCAGAGACTTATTTATCAGAGTTCTATTTTATTGATCACAATATTTTATATAGAGCCATCCATTAACCCCCAGCTTGAAAATTTCATACGGGAAAACAATAACCTTTCTTGTTCGAAGCCTATCAAGTACAAACAAAATATATTCTAAAAAGTTCTATTCAGTTCAGTATACCCATGGTTATATAGATTTAGTCAATACATATTTATCTAATCTAGATATATATAAACAGCGTATTTGAAAAAGTGGATGTTCATTTGATTCCGCGTGAAATTAGATGTCTGGAACTTCCTTAATTGAGATACATCAGAAAAGGTCAGTTGTTTCTATTGAAACTATCGCCTTTGGATACTTTGTCCAAGCTTGGTCATGACTGATAGTTTCGAATGACTTAAGCTAAGAGTATGAGGATCACCCTTTTGAATGTTTGTCTATTGCTCCATAATATTATATTGCATATCTCACAACACTCTCTCTTTCAGGTCTTTTTCTAAGTACACCTATCCCAAAGAGTATATCTTACTCCTTTAAAAGACAAATATAAAACCCCATTTTCACAAGCAATTCAAATATTTCAGAACATAGAAAGAGGTGTACAAGGCTTCCCCGTCACGTCAAGGTAAGGATAAACTCCATGGAAACTAATTATGGTGGAAAATAATATTCGTATTGTATCAAATGTTCATTTTAACCTTGATACAAGTGGTTTAGTAACTCAGTAAAAATAACAAGCGTTCATCAAACAAAGACCCAATCTATTATGTGTGCTCTTCACAGTAACCAACAAATTTTATTAATGGGAAAAGATTCTATAAACCGTGTGGAATTAATGATATAGTATCCCGATATGAATTCTGGGAAGGCAAAATTTTTAGTCTACAAAGTTCTCTTTCTTATAGTTTCATATAGAGAAGGAATTCATTTATGAAATCGAGGAAGTAATGAAGTTTTCAAAAGCTTGATACACAATTAACGTAATAAATGTTTGCTTCATTTATAGCGTTCGATAAATGAGATTGGGGAACTCTCCCGTAGTAGTTTATCAGATACGATATTTGTTTGCGAGCCTTAGTTTTAGTTAAATTCTGTTTCGCCCAATTTAGCTTAACCTCGAAGTATTTGAACTCTTGCATTTGAATCTATTCTCAAAATATCTCTTGATACAATTGGCGCGGACGAGTGTCTGTATAGAATCATTTGGCATGTTCACATATTAAATGAAAGCGTAAACCGTGTATCGCAAAGATTCCTCATCTGTGTGCTTTAAGATTCCACCCTGGAAAAAAAAACTACTGTAATGTCCTCTTGTTTTTGTTAGAGATAGAATTTGACATACGAGTCTGGCGCTATTCTATTTATACGATTTAAAGAAAGAAATATTTTAGTCGATACTTCCTGTTGATTTTTGGAATATTAAGTGGTCATTATACTCGTGAAGATGATATTATCTTAAAATAAAGATGAACATAAGTCAGAATTAAAAATTGTTTTTGATATTGTATTATCTTATGCAAGAAATACTGTTAAAAATAATTTATTGGATGCTTATCAACCAGTTTCACAATCTTCTTCATATATTGCTACAAGTATTACAGATGTATTAGAAATATGAATTCTAGAAGGATCTGATCAATTAGAATATATTTAACGTTCATCAGGTTTTACAAACTTATGGTGAAATCAATGTTAAACATAGAAAACCAAGACTAAATATTATTCAAGATGTTGTTGGTTCTAAATTGTTCGGTGATTAAGAATAATTAACTTTCTCTAAGAATGCTATTTTCTTATTTTTGTTTCTTTTCTGTTACAATGGAATTGCGTTAGGGAGGTGATGGCAGGTTTGTAAGTTAATTCTTGCAATATTCGATTAACACTAAGACGTTGCTACAGAAATTTGTCCATAATTGTAGTTGTTTTTGTGTTTGTGGTGAGGTGAGCCTTCTGTATTTCAGCGTCTGTATTTCAGCGTCTGTATTTCAGCGATCATCTCTGACATTCTAGAAAATATACACTTCTTCTCTGCCTATACTTTTAAACACAGTTTCCAACAATTTTCTGCTATAGCTATTAAAACTCGTGGGCGCTAGTGTAGGCTATATTTTCCCTTAGTATCAAGACTTTGTAAATACATGTTTTCTAGTTCGTCCTTTTCCTTCTCTTATTTTTCACGTCAATTTCTTGTATGTGGTTTGATCAGTCGCTGGATCATTGTCAAATTGTCCCTAAATTATTTTGTTGATTGTTCAAACGCTATATTTGAGTTTCAATTTTTTTATTTTTATTCAGATAGTGCATTGTTCTAGTTTGCTCATAATTTCTGATAATGAGGTCAACCAAAAGGAAAGTGTCCCAAGTCCACATTGGGTGATAGGCGTTGCCTCACTTTAAGCCATTCAGGCGCTGAGAAGTGATTGAGTACAAATCATCGTAGATATTGAGAAAAAATCGTTGTAGATATTGAGAAAGAATCATTGTGGATATTTATTGTGGATATTGAATTCAAATCATTGTAGAAACTTAGTTGTAATTTTGAACGATTTTTTTCATCGTTGAAAGAGGCTTGTTGAAAAAATTGAGGAAGTATACCAACTCAAAGGTTCTTTTTAAGAAAGAATTTGTTAAATTGATGTGTTTCCTAGCGTCTTCTGCTATTTGCGGGTTTAGTTTACGTCATATTCGTATATAAACTTCATTTCCTCGTATCAAATGTGGTTACAATGGAGTTCAAACCTAGTAGTGAAGGGTTCTGCGACTTAAATTCCTGAATATGCGACATTTCAGCAGCATTAGAGAGTGCTGTGAATCGGTTTACCTCAGAATCGCAAGTTAATTGAAATACGTCCTAATGTAATCAGTCTGTCGTTTGAGATTCGAATTTAATCCCAAATGAAGTTTATTCAAAAGCAGAGAGTCTATAAGAAAGATTTTTGATGGTGCTAAGAATAATCTTAGCCAAATTGAGTTATATAGTCTAGGAAAGAATTTGTCCTTAATGCTATTGAATGATTTTAAAGTTGAGTTATATGATATTTAGTATATTCAGGTGATTGTCTCCAAAAGGTGTTGGTATATGGAAATTTAGGCCATTATTCCTAGTTATAATACTAATTTATACACGGGTGATCAGAGAAGTCAATACCAGGGGATTTCTTTTGATCTTAAGAAGAGATTAGGATTGTTATACGATTGATTGCTCTTGGGACTATATAATATTTTCATTATGTGATGATATTTGGATACAACTCTCGAATGTTTATTATGTTGGTTTCTATGTTATGTACGATTTACTATGCCATAGTATTTATTGGGTTTGTCGTCTTCTTGTCTAATTTTCCAAGTCAGCTATCATCTATAAGGATAGAGACATTCATAATACTTTTGAAGAATCTAAACTTTTTGTATGAGAACGTACTTTTATGGTCAAAAATGAACCCATGTATAGGACCAACTTAAACTTCAATGATGAAATATTCCAAACAAGGTTCCTCATAGTTTAAAGAAAAATCTATGTAGTCATTAATTATTTCATATTCTTGGGTGAAGATAGAAAATTAGTCAGTTTTTCTTTATAATGTATCCTCATGTTAAGGTAATCAAAGTTCACTTTTCGCAAATTATGATTAATAGGAAGTTATCAGAGTAAGGGTGAAAATAAAGTAAATATTAACAGAAATATGCCAAAATTTGTATAATAGACCATGTTCTAATACTCTCGGGGAATATGTCTAAATTGGATTGAGCTCACTGAAAGTTTTAGGGAAATTGACTTTGGCCCCCAAATATTGCGGCTACTTTTATAAAGATGAATTGAACCTAAACTTAGGTTAAGCCGAAAGATAGATAATAGAGAAAACTTTTGATTGATGAAGAATTGTTCTAAAGCTTCCAGTCTCAAATTTTATTCTTCATAGTAGAAAAGTGCACGTCAGCTTGCTTGAAATATATGATTATGCTATGACCAATAAATCATATTGCTAAGTAGTTTCAGCTTCCCGCGATATGGGTAAATCGTGAAGTTGAATAGAAAATGACGAGGGCTTTATAGAGGTATGGATCGAATTAGTAGAGATTGATGAGATACAACAAATTGTTTATTTTGTTTCCTCTAAAAGTACCTGCTAAAATTTATCTTTCATCGTCACTGACGTCATCTCTGTAACCGTGTTTACGAATTTCACCAAGTCTCTTTCTTGCAGAGCTTAACATGTTTTCTAATTTTAAAATTTCCACCTGTTGTTCCATCTCAACAGTTTTACCTTCATATGGCGTTAACTTGCTCAAATCAATATCATTTTGGTAAGGATCTTTGTCATCCATTAACTTTTGAACTTGAGAAACCAAAGATTTACAAGCAGTGGAAACAGAGGAAGAAGCACTTTCTAAGTTGTCTTGAGTTTCTGAAACAAAATTAGCTTTAACTCTTGAAGCAGCAACTAATTGGGCCGTGGAACTTGCAACCTCGTTGGAAGCAACAATCAACTGTTCATGGGAGTTAGAATCACGAAGAACACCATCTGCTGTCTGAATCAATATATTAGTGGCACCAGCAACAGCTTTTGACGCACTTATCAACCCTTCAGTCCACCTGTTGTTTTTCTTGTAGAACTCGGTTCTTGATTGGTTTCCCCTTCCTTTGGTTACAATTTCCCTTTGCGAGGCAGTAGCTGCGCTAATAAGAATAGAAACTGCTTCAATGACAGCTTGAGCCGCAGCTAAAATAGCAGCATGGACTTCCAAGCTTCCACTTTTTATATTTGGATCCGTTAAAAGATTTTGTAAGAACTTAGAGGCTGAATTTATGGTTTTTTCCGTCTGCTTCATCTCATCATCAACAATTTGATCTAAATTGTTCAGGGCAAAATTGATACCTTTGGTAGATGTTAAAGTTTCAACATAAGTTCCAAGTTCTTGTAAGGTATGTTGGAGTTGAAGATTGGAATCTATAACTTTATCAATTTTATCATCATCGTTAGAAAGTTTAGCCAAGCTATTTGATGTTACACTTGAGAAATAATTTTCAGTTTCGTTCAAAATATCTGAGACAAAACTCAACACTATATCTTCATCTTCCTTTGGCACAGCCCTAGTGATACCTTTAGCATTTAACATCAAATCATTTATAGAAGTGGTCAACTCTGAACTGGACAAGATAATAGCCGAATAGCTAGAATCATCTTCGTAAGTACTTTTACCATCGACTATGAAGCCATTGAATACGCTCGCAAAGTCAGAAGCGAAGTCAGAAGATGCTTCGATTATTGACAAAAGATACTCAGGTGACGAGTTAAGATTACCTGCTTGAATAGGAGACACAAGTTCGTGTTTTGTGGATTGGACACGCTTGATATTATTATTCAAAAATAAATCAATCAAAGATCTAAGTTTATCGATATTTCCGAGTAAAATTTGGTCAATCTCTGCATTAACTATTTCTTCTTGATCATTCTTGGATATAGCCAACTCTTTCAATGCACTATCCAAAGACTCTTGCGCAATTTCCAAATCCATTTCTTTTTCTTTCAATTTCTCCAGTAAAGACTCTGGAGCAAAATCTTTCAATTGTTTGTCTCTTTGTTCTAACTTAGATTTGAGGTCATCTAATTCTCTTCTTAAGTTCATAGATTGGAATTTAACAGATTCATTGACTTGAGCGTTAAGTTCCCTCAATTCGGCTTGGAGCTTCTCGATTTCTTGATCTTTCGAACCCTTGACTCTATCTAAATCTAACCTTGCCCTATCACGTTCACGTATCAAATCTGCTAACTCGATATTTTTTGCTTTTAAATCTTTTTCGAATTTTTCCCTCTTTTGAATAGATTCCTGTGCACTGCTTATCTTTTGTTGAATCTTTTTAAATCTGGACAATAAGTCAAGATGTTCTTGACGTAATTTGGAGTATAATTTAGCTAATGATTCGTATTTTTTAGACCAATTGTTGATTTGTTCTTCTAAATTTTTTATGATTTCATCTTTGGAAGCAACTTGCTCAGTGGCATTATTATTCAACTGTATCAATTCAGTTTCCATACTCTTAACCCTAGCATCGTATTGTTGTAAGAGCTGTTGATCATTATCATATTGATTCTTGAACATAAGCAAATCGTGTTCGAGCTCTGAAACTCTTGATTGTTGTTGATGGGTTTGTTGTTGTTGAAGATATTGTTGTTCTTGAAGAAATTTTCTTTCTTGATCCCTTTGTTGTTCTTCAAAAGCCCTTTGTTGATCGAGTTGTTGTTGGAGTTGTTGTTGACGTTGAAGCTCCAACTCTTGTTGATATTGCTGTTGTTGATCAAATATTCCTGTTTGTTGAAGGAAAAGCAGGTCAACTGCAGGAGGTTCTGCAGGAGGTTCGAAATTAGCTGTTGGTTGGCTTGATATTTGAGGAGTACTATTCTCAGTAGCAACTGATCTTGGTCTAGAAACCGGAGCACTTCCATTTTCAGAGGCCGTCAAATTAGGAGATGAGTTAGGTAATCTTGGAATGGTGACTAAAGTAGTCAAGAATTTTATTGAATGACAATCAGTAAAGAAATCCCTAAGCATGAAATGCTGAGAATCAAATCTTTCAAACAAACCTTGTAAAGCTTCATCGTCACCTAATTGTTGGTACATAGCTCTCAACATTGAAGTACAGAATTTATATATACCATAAGCTTCACTAATTAAAGGAATAAGAGCACTTACCTTACATAAATTCTTTGGGGTTTGACTGATCGTTGCAAAAATAAGTTTCTGTAAATCATCAATCAGATCTTGTAAATCCATCAATTGTAATAAGGCATCATACCCTTCATTTGGATCGTTGACGGCTCTTAAACTGATGTATTCTTCATATTCAAACATACCGTTGAAATTTGGATTATTTCTATGGAAATCCAATTTTCTTAAGATAAATTTGTCATATTGGTTAATCAATCTACCGTAAGCACTCCCTTGACTTGGGAAGACTGAGCCCAAAGAGGCTATGAAATCTCTGTTTCTATAACCATCCTTCAATGTGTTAGGATGTCCTTCTTGGATGACTTTATGAATCATAACCAATGCTTTGAATAATTGAACTTCATCACTTTGTAAAGGCTGAATTTTGACTGCGTTCCAAAAAGCTCTGGAATTTTTGTGATCCCAAGTGTATACAATACAAGCTCTAACATGCTTTCTTTTTGGTGGAACTTCTTCAGTATTACAAGCCTTTTTGACAGAAGTCTGGAGGTCAACTTCGGCACGACTCATTGGATAACAATTGAAGCAAGTAAAGTGATATGATTGGAATTTAGTGGACAATCTGGAGCGAGTGATCGAGAATGAGCCCCTATATCACGTGAGAGGTGAGAGAAATTATCAACACCACTTGTGTAATTAAATCAATTCATGATAATTTATATAGATACAATATACAAATAAAAAAGCATGCCAGTTTGGCGATTTATGAAACTTGTCTGTTTTATACGACACCTTGTAGTCCTCCATGTCTTTGAGTTCAATAGGAATGAATATTAGAGGTAATCGACACGTCACCTATATGAGGCGCCTCATAACGGAATTATGACCTACTTTCAGGTTGGGCAAAGGACCTATCACAACTTAGTAAGGTTCTCTAAGATATAAAGATACTCTTTGAACTAAGCAGAAGGCTTGTATTTAGCCTTACCAAAATCAAATGGTAAATATTTATATTTGATCATATGTTGGATTTGTCTTCTCATTGTTAAAGTGAATAAAATGATAAAATACATTAATAAAATTGGCCAGAATACAGGAATGTCAAAGATAGAAAAGAATGATAAGAATAAGGATAAAGCGACTCCTCTTATAGCGTTATACCAAAATTTAAATTCAGGTAATCTTCTTATAAAAGGTTTAAATTCATCACTTTGATCGTTTTCTTCTGGTATACCTTCTTCAATGGATTCATTCTTCATTTCTTGTTCCAACAGCGGGTCGAATTTTGGAGTTAAAAATGCTAATAATAAGTTTAATAAATAAATACCTAAAGCATAGCAAATGATGTACCAACCTTGAGCTAAGACTATCCTTAACATAAACAAAGCTAATAATCCACCAAATGCAGCCCAACGATGAGTAATGTGCGGTACTGACTGATCGACTAATTTTTGGTATGTAACAATGACCTTTTGGTACTCTTCGTACGCCTTAGATTCGTATATCTTGTCCATTATATTAATTAAGAAGATTTTGATCTAATTATTATGTGTAGCTAGAGGAAAATTTTCAACGCGATCTATTAACTATGTACAGATGAAAAACATCGAGCGCACACGACTTTGTTTTTCAAATATTTAATTTACTTTATAAGAAAGCTTCCTTTGTTCTTCCTATGATTTCTACGTTTCTTGTATCATTGTCAAATCTTCTAATGACTTTGACACCCTTTGGAGGTTTTTTACCCTTTGCTAAGTTTTCGACTACTGTTTCTTTAACTGTTTCTGGTAAAATTTTTGGTAAATACTCGTTGGTTAATAATGTTCTTTCGTGATTGTCGAATATTCCTGGGGTTGATATTAAATTATTGATGGATTCTTTATCAGAAGCACTGATCAATTTGTCCTTGAAATCATCTAAAGCTTTGACAAGTTCAGTCTTTTTAGCTGCTTTTTCTGATGGAGAAATGTATTGACAAAGATTACCTGAAGAGTCAACTGTGACATTTTCATCAAGTTTGGCGATCAAACTAAGGTATTCCTTCTTTGCAGATTCAAATTCTTCTTGATTTATTTTTCCATTATCCAACTTTAATTCATGGTCATAAATGTAATCAAAAGTAGTTTGCTTATTGGCTTCTTCAATAGTTTGTCCTGCTTGATGTAATTCAAAAATACTAAGCAATCTTGAAACAGAAAGTTTGATTTGATCATCGGTTAACCCCAATGCATAATCGTTTAATTGTGTATTGAATTTACCAATCATAAAATCTTTTCTCATGGCAGCTTTCTCGTTAATTCTTTTAATTTCTGGTTGCATTAAATATTCCTTTCTTGACATGTGATTTTCTTCCCTGTTTGCTTCTTCTGTATCTTTAATTTCTACGTATCCAAATCTTCTCACCCTTGGTTCGAAATGAGGAGTTGGTAATGTTAAATCTTTCTTTAAGGCTACACCTACGTATTTTCTTAATGGATGGAATGGATCGAAATAGAATCTAACATAACCAGGTTCAACAGCATAAACAGTGTGATCTTTACCAATACGACAGTTTTCACCTGGATGGATTTTTGTACCCCTTTGTCTCATGATAATTTGACCTGGTTTGACAAAATTTCCTTCATAAACTTTAGGACCCAATCTTCTACCTGCAGAATCGTTTTTGTTGGTTTTAGATCCACTAGCTCTTTTTGTGGCAGTACGAATAGAAATAACGTTGACAACCAGAGACATGGTCAACGGAACCCCCATCATACCACGTAAAGCATTGGTGGTTTGTCTGAATAATGACATTAGGCGATAATAGAGAACTGAAAATTTTGGTGAAAATTTGTAGGAAAGCGCGGGCTGCGAAGTACGCACCAATCAAGTACTCCGCGTAATACTGGGGCTACCTGGAGTTCAAGGTAAATCAACTTTAAAGATCATGTAAGAGAGCTTAGAGTCCATCCCAATATACGACTAATTGTTCAATCCAGATCGATTACTCTATAAATTTTATTAGCCTTGGTATAATCAAGATAATTATTTTGTGTCACGTGATGGACATCGCATTTCAAGAAAGGTGCGCTCACTCTTTTAAACCTGAAGGAAACAGCTGCAAAATTTTCCTCTAACGTATAAACAAATTTAAAAAAAAATAAGTAGGGCCAGATAGCAAAAAGAAATTGCGCAACCCAGGAATCGAACCAGGGGCTAGACGATGGCAACGTCTCGTTTTACCACTAAACTAGTCGCGCTTCTGTGTGTTAGAAAACCCCCATAAAGTATACTGAATACCAAAATATTTATAAAATACACCTTGATGATATTGCAGAAATATTGTCTTTGATCAAACTGTTCAGTACAGAACTATCTCTATTTTGCAAATTGTCGATTATAAAACAGAATTTTGATGTTTGGGTTTTTAATAGCGTAACATATTAGATGTGTATTAATCTCTACGGTAGCAGTACCAGAGTAGAGTAAAACACTGATGTGATCCCTTTCGATTGGAAAAATGAAGAGACTAAGATAAAGTAAGCTTTTCAGGATATGAATTTACACGCTTTTTACCTCCAATGTTGATCATATCGGTCTTGAAAAAAAATCTATAAATACAGAAAAATCAAAAAATTGCGCAAACCCGGAATCGAACCGGGGGCCCAACGATGGCAACGTTGGATTTTACCACTAAACCATTTGCGCTCTTCTATGTTGAAGATCCAGTAGATTCTGCACAGGTAGGTCTCTTTTTGGTGTGCGAGAACCAATTTTCTATCAAAGAATTAGAATAAGTGTAATGATTACCTGAATGTATATTAACTAGTTGAGTATACTTATATACAGGAGAGAATACTTCTGGATTTATAACAGCCATATTTAAGACTTTAGACCTAATTTCAGCCTATAGTCTAGTTACAACAACATGATTTACAATCTTGACATGAACATGAGCCTTCACATGAGCCCTTACATAAGCACGAATCTTTACAGTTTTGACAGTTAGCAGCTGGTTTACAACAAGTAATATTTGATTTACACATTTTTTGAATTCTATTTTGTTAATTGAATGGATTTGATTAAAATTATGAATAATAAACGCTGAATATCTCCTTCTTATATATTCAGTTCATGTAGCATAATCCACTCAAAAATTGCAGCACAATTGTCGCATCTCGCAGCATAAACAGCGCAGAATTATTTTTGCGTCTTCTGAACAAAAATTCGGAATCTATCCTATTATTGTTACAATAGATAACAAATGGCAGATGGATATACAAAAAAGGCAAAAAAGAAAGGCTGATTCTGCCCAGGATCGAACTGGGGACGTTATGCGTGTTAAGCATATGCCATAACCAACTAGACCACAGAACCACTCAAACTGAAACGCTCGAACCGAAGCTCGAACCCGCAGTAATCGCTGAGTGATGATCGAAATCACCACTGTGCCAAAGCACCCTTTCTTGGAGTAAAAGTCCACGAAAAATCAATATGCTGATATCAAGTCAAAAAAATCATGTTATATATTATTAAGGCTTGTAATACTTATGATTTTTTACTAATAAGAGTGATTTCGGATATTCTGATCTAAAAATTCGGTGGTTTCCGCTTATTATTTGGGAGTAGGGTAGTAAGGAAAACAATTCCCAGTGCTGGTGTGCTGGTGCTAAATGTTTTTTTTTTCTGATATACCGAAACATTCTTGGAACTGTTTAAACAGTTCACTCTCTGTAAATAATTCAGAAGCAAGGATTGTTCCTCTTGAAATCACTAACACCACAGGAGTCCGTGGTGGCCCCTTTGTTTAGTTTCTGAAAAAGTTTTGAATTATCATCTTATTTTCAGTGAAAAGACGAAGGGTATTATTCTCCGGAGTCGGAGAATTATTAAGACGGTACTGGACAGAATAATTATATTTTTTTTTGATTTTCTTTACCATTGCAACTAATAAAGTAATAGAATACGATTTCTAAACCTAAATATGCGACCTGTTTTGTGGTGTATATTTTTCGCAACCATTACACTTTTGAGTACAATTATATTAAACCCAACTTGAAAACAGAATGTTACGAAAATACATACCATTTTCTTCAAGAGGATCATCGAAAAGTGGATTAGCATCCAATACTGTTAGCCATTCAAGCACTTCTGGCTCCAATTCTTGTCTTTCCGAAAATGTGGATCAGCTGGAAATCCCAAGTTTGATGAGAAGACATTCGTTTGCAATTCCATATTCTTCGAAGCTATTTGACTTTGGTAATAGTAAGAACGACTGTGATGTCACAGATGCAAGTATTGATCCGTTTGAGAGTCCCTCGACCTTACGGAGAAGTAAAAGTTTACAATTGATATCCAAAAAAATTAGTCTTTCCAGCCTAACCACAAAAAAGAGTAAATCAGTCAGATTTGACGAAGATGTTTCATTTGAAGAAAATAGTATTTTGGAGAATAACCTGGACTTAGAAGAATCGGAAACGTCGAACTATGAAAATAATCCAGGGGAAAATTTAGAAACAAACACTGATATTACTATTAGAAATTATAGAAAGTTTCAAAATTCATTTCAGAAGCAGTTTAATTTTGAGAGCTCTTTAGATGATGAACAGGAAGCGGAGGAACAGGAAGCTGAAGACCCTATTTGGTTTGAGAAGATTAGTAACCTGAAGTACTTAAAATTATTGAGAAGACAAGATGGCCAAGTGGGATTAGACTCATCTAAAAGTTCTATTTCAACTTTGGAAGAAGTACCAGAAATTGAAGAAACACAGGAAGAATTAAATAAACTAGATCATTCGGCAGATATTTCTCATTCACTGATAAGATCCATTATGAACTTTGATGATCCGTATCAAATTAAAAAGTTGGTTAAGGATATTTTCAAAGAATTAGATGGTGAAACTCCTGAAGAAAGTATTGTAACTGAGTTAGAGTACATTTTATCCAAAACCAAAGAGAACAAGGAAGAAATGATTCAGAAAGATCTCAGTATTGTTGAACTGTTGAAAAAAGACGAAGAGTTGGATAAGTTGAAGGAAACTTCTAGCGTAATTGAAAAGGAGAAAAAAGAATTAAAATTAGAGAATGAGATGTATTCCAGAAACCATGAGCTCTTGACTAGAAAAATTAATGAGTTGGAAAGAGAATTGGACAACTCATTTAAGGAGAAGGCCAATTTGATGAACAAATCTAATAAGCTTGAAAGTAGTATGATGATCCAAGCTTCTCAATACAAAAATGAAAAGAAGCAAATGGCCGAGCTTACCAGACTTTTGGAGCTCAAAGAGAATGAATACAATGATTGTATCAATGAACTAAGAAACTGGAATGAAAAGATCATTTCAGAGAATGAGGAATTGACTAACTTTCGGTCTAATTTAGAATCAGAAAAGTCAAGTTTGGAAAAGAAGATGGAGGACCTTCAAGAACAAGTCAAAGCTATGGCCAAAAAGGCAGAGGAAGAGAGGTCTAAGGACCAAACTGAAAAGTCAGAGCTTCAAGAAGAGCTTGATAAAAGGTCAAAGACAACCAAAGAGTTGGAAAAAAAGTTGGAATCGGCCAATAAAAAAATGGCTGCAAAAAGCAAAGAGCTCGAGGAAGTGCAAGAACAACTTTTTGAAGTCCAAACGAATGCCATCAAAGACGAAAAGAAATATGAGTTGAATAAAAAGGCATTGAAGGCTAAAAGTAAAGATATCGAAGAGTTAAAAGAAGAATTGGATTCTTTAAATTCTAAGTATGAAGAAGAATCATCCAGAGCTTCCCAGTACCAAGCCAAACTATGCGACTTTACAACAGCCAAAGACGAAAGGATCGAAGAAATGAAAGAGATTATGAAGAAAAATAATGAAAAGTTAGAAGATTCAAGGAAGCTTGTTTTCCATTTAAGACAGGAAGCAGTTCAAAATGATATACATCAAAAGGAAATGTCAATGAAAGTATCGTCATTATCACAGAGAAATCAGCTTCTTGAAGAAGAGAGAAACCATCTTTTGAAAAGGAATGAGAGTTTAGATTCCCAAAACTCCAAATTTGTTAATATGATTACCCAATATAAAGAGAAAGCCGAAAGAAAAGAAACCTCGCAAGAGTCCATACTCAATCAAATGAATGTTTTTTTTGACTCCAACCAAGTTCTTCACGGGGCTTACTTTAATTTATTTGACAGCATTACAAAGTATTTGATACCACTATTAGAGCAAGAATCCATAGATGATTTAAAGAATTTAGAGGCCCATCTTGTAAAAACCAAGATTTTCAATGAAGACCATGCAGCTGTATTTGAGACAGTGGGAGGGTTCTTATCTGCCACAATTGTGAGGATTGTCCAACAGTTTAAAGAGAATGAAGATAAGTTGAGAGTATCACTTGAACAGAAGAAGGCCCATTATGATACTATGTTCAACAAGTTTGGTAAACTCATAATACAGAAAATTGATCCTAATGTAATCGATGGATACATCGAAGGTGAGAAGGGAGTCTCTAGTTTTGATTTTAAATAGCATTAAAAGAATATACATATATACAAATATAAACATTGACCAGCAGATGCCTTACTTTTTGGTGAAGGAAGTTGAAACATAGTTGGAGTCTACTAACAATCCCGTCATTATACCGGGCAAAATCTCTACTTGAAAAGGTTTCACAGGAAAGTTTTCACCATCGACAGAAATATAATGTTTGGCGATATCTCTTAGTTTGGGGATTAATCGATATCCTAAGATTTTGGAATGAACAACTTGTTCATCATGGACGTGTTTACCCAGATTGACGGCCAATAAAGTTGCTGTATTGCTGAGCACAGATCTATTAGTGTCAAGAATAAACATATCCATAGAACCATCATTGGGTAAAGCTGCTGGGAAAAACTGGACATCATCGGAAATATAAGGCATGTTACCCACATAGAAAACGGTTAAATTTTCCGTTATTCTAGATTCAAGCTTCACCCAATTGGAAGGAGGAGCATCAGCAAGCTTGGGTCCCGAGAGTTTGAACATTTCTTTGGTTAATTTGGGTAATGGTTTAGAAGTATCGGTAGATTCAATGTGATTGTCAAAATGTTCAGCAATTTCAGCATTTGATTTGGCAAGAAAGTTTACATATATGTCACAGTTATACTTGGCCCTTGTGAAGATCTTGTGAGCAATTCCCAAATCGAACCTTATAGGACCCATCCATCTGAGATGTTCGGTTCCAATATCTGCATCTGCTATAGTCCCGTAACATTGCGATAAGAAAGATAAATGAACAGTTTCAGCATCATTATCGTCTTGTTGGGTAAAAGCCATCAAGTCCAATTTGGTTCTTGCGGCTTTCAACATCTTCAACGCAGCCACAGAAGCATCGTTTGTACCGTGTGTACTTAAAGATAATGCATTACCTGACCCACAAGGTAATTGAGTGATTGCTATTTTGTCAAAAGCCTCAAGTCCATTGTCATCTCGTTGATAAAACCCATTTATCACCTCATGCGGAACCCCATCACCTGAACAACAGGCTATAATATCATAGTCGTTTATATTCAATTCCCTGGCAATTTCAACTGCGTGGCCATTGTATTTTGTTTCTTGATACGTAACATTGACGTGAGCTGCTTCCAAAACAGGTTGGATATCCTTCTTATAAATGTGTTTAGCTTTCCCTTTACCGCTAAAGGGGTTGATCAATACAAGAATGTTCATACCACTTTTAGAATCACTATACGCTCTATTCAAAACAGTAGAAGCGAGATTGGTTCCAGGTTTCAGCACCGACGCAGAGTCGTTCAATGCAATAGTTGACTTTCTGATTTGGATGGACCCCGAAACTTCCTTTGCATAAGTAAACTCATAGGAATCTTCGTTACAATGGCTACACCATAAGATTTGACTATAGGGAATGAAGGTATCCTCCGAATCATTGGAAGACGTAGAAGCACAATAGTAAGGCGTGGCGGACTTGGTTTGGTTCAATTGGAAGATCTGGGATTCTAGAGCAACACCAGAGTCTTGCAATTTAGCCCTTGTATGCGGCAGATCAATTAGATTTTCACTAGACATGTCAATGTAGGATGCTTTATAGTCGCGTTTGTTTGTTGAGACGAAACTGCGAATTGCACGAGATGCTTAAAAGAGCCTGTACTGCCTACAGGCCGCGATTAGGATCCCGACAGGCCGCGATCAAGATCGGTACTTAATTTGACTTAATTTGATTCTATAATTGGATAATCACTAATTATTAACGCCGAACTCTACTTTTTCCTATACAATCTATAAAAGAACCTCATATTTTCCAACTTCATTGGGTATTGCACTTTATCAGTAATTCTGTACCAACAACTGTCACTTTGGTTTACCAATTCCCATGGTCCATTATTCTCGTCTGGTTTACCTATTAAAATGGTGTCGATGATGAATTGTATAGGGAATTTCTTAGTACCAATTGTTATATGGGAATAAGAACCCGCACTTTCAGCTATGAGCAAGTAAGCACCAGACTTACATTGTTGATTCAATTTCTTGAAGAAATGGACCGATTGTGCTTTCCTTTCAGTGAATAACTCATTCGTTGTGAATAATAAAGTGATCAAATCCAAATTGGAATATTGACCCCAAGAATCGTCTAGAATATCGTTGTTGAAGAACTTGTACTGGAGTTTTTCTTGCCTATAGATCCAGTTTCGCTTTATATTTTCAGAAAGTTTGCCAATTACCGTGGACCAATCTGCTATATCAACGATGTTAAGTACAAGATTTGAAGTTGAATTCAGTGAAAATTCCTTGAGTCTACAAAATACCGATGCAAGACCTACCAATTCCGGACCTGCTCCTCCTCCTATACATAATACTTCTTTAGTAAGTTCAGGTTCTTCCAAGAGTTCTTTAATGGGTGCTAAATTAGCAAAAAGTGACGAATATGCCAATGCTCTTGCAGGAGACCACCTTGACGCGTACGCGAACCGCTTGTCATTGCTATCGAAAGCTCCAATGTAGTCTCTTTCATATAATTGACCTTTAACAAGCTGAATATAGTCTATTAATTGGTCTGATTCAAGGATATTTTTGAACTCATCGGTGAAAAGATCGATTATTCTTCGAGGCTCCATCGCATAAGGGGAGTCAAAAGGTATAGAATCATTATCCTTCTTCTCAGGAACAGCCTTCCTTTCAGCCTTTTCCGTTCTCTTCTTCATACCCAAACTCATTTTACGTTATCAAGACGTTAAATGCGGGTAAGCTTTACCTCATCTCATCTCAAAAAGTCGTGAACTAACCAACAAAACCATTTGCTCGCACTATATAAGTGCAAAGATTTTCCCACTTTTCTCTTTTAATAATTATCCACCTGTGTTACTTTGAAACCTCAGACTAACATTGATTAAATCAGTAAAATGGTTATCGATGTATAAGTTTGTAGTGCTTTCTCTGTAGCAGATCGGCGCTCGTGAAGCAAGTTCTATTCTTTATGGAGTTTCATGTAAAACCTCTGTAATTGACTAATTCTTTGAGAATAAGTCTTTATTACTGTTTTAACGCTTTTGAATCGTTATATTGGTCCTTTTATTTCGGTAAAGGTTGAGCGATATCGACTTTTCCAAGGCTAGGTAGTAAAGACGTTGGTTACAAATGGGGTTTCTTCGTATTAATGTTAAGATTCGTCTCAATTTTGAACAGAGTAGCTCCGTCGACAGGTGTGTAGAATAATCAGGCTGATCTTGAGCTCTCGTGAACTTTATTGTGAGCGGTTGTAGTTCGGTCATTATAGTTTGAGGCAACATATTCCTGGACTTTGCGAACGGCCATTTGGCTAATGGGACGCTTTGAGTCAAACCATGTTGCATACATTTCTTACTTCATTCTCTATCTTTTAATTGTAGTCATGTTTGAACCTTTTTTTGTATGCTACAACAACCTCTTTTTCGCGCGTGCATTTCGCTACTTATAATCCTAATTTCTAGACATCTTTTCTGTCAATATGGGTTCTTACAACGAAAGACATAGTTCTTACGAGAGTATAGTTACCCATCAAAGACCAGAATACGGGTCTAGAACTAGTATTAGCCAATTGCCTTCATTACCCAATGATATTTCCCGGAACGTTTCCGATTCCGAGGATGATGATAATGACAATAATAATGACAACACTAATAATGATACCACTAGACATTCAGATAATCAGAACACGTCACCGTTTGATGATTCATTCCAAGAAAAGAACTCCAGCTTCGTTGAATTTGATTTGAGCAAAAGGTACCCTTCAGATCAGAACCCTCCTGTAAGAGCAACATTGAGATCTCCAGAAATGCAGACACCACCTGTTCTAGAGAATATAGATAAGGATGTGGCGGAAGACACTCAATTAGAGGAAGAAAAGGATACTGTTGATGAAGAAGACTTTTTCAACGACAAAAAATCAACATGGAAGACAATGAAGACAATAAGTGAAATGGACTATTACGACGACCAAGGGAATTTGAAATTCACAAGGGACAGAGATGCACAGCTTGTTGATAAAATAAAGGACAATGGGTATACCAGAATTGACACCGAAGAACAAATGGCAAAGTATGCGGAGTTAGATAAGAAGACAGATTTCTTATTTATTAGTAAACATGAAGTAAATAAAAAGGCAGAAGATGCAGAAGAGGCGTCTGCTCCATACAGGGAACACGATGTGGATGTTAAAGACGTCAATGATGATGACAGCGAATTTGAAGAAGACGAGAACCTTGATTCCGAAGAGTCGTTACAATCAACGAGAAATATGCTTGACGAGGCACAGAAATATTCTTACGTTGGGATAGTCAAGTTGATTTCTGTAGAGATGGCAACAGACTTGGCGAAATTGAAGCAGTCTTGTTCTTTCAGAGTGGCCAAGTCTCTAAGTTTGAGTCAAAAGAATTTTTCAAACTGGTCTATGTACTTATCTACGAAGATTTATTCTCATTTAGAACTTTCTAAAGATGAACAGAAGATGATTGATAATTTAAGTGCTCATGGATTGGATGCAAAAGATTTGGTTTCTACTTTAGTGACAAAAGAAGAAACTAAACAAGAATCCAAGAAACTCGTAGGAGATCTAGAATGGATTTTGGTTTGTGATTTGTTCTTATTGCTTTTGAGTGATGGTTATTACGATAGCAGATCAAGGACGTTATTGATGACGTTTGCTAATTCTTTAGGAATCAGAGACATAGAGATATATCAGTTCGAAAGAAGGTTGCTCAACAGTTTGGAAATCGATTCGAAAGACAGGTCCATTGAAGATCGTGAAGAATTGTTAAATGACAAACAATTTATCAATAAATACATCAAAAAGAATAAAGGTAAGAGAATGGCGTACATTGGATTAGCAACAATAGGTGGTACCCTAGCAATTGGGTTATCAGCAGGGCTTTTAGCTCCAGTTATTGGTGCCGGGTTGGCTGCTGGATTAACTACAGTAGGTATTACAGGTACAAGTGGGTTTTTAGCTGGTGTTGGGGGTAGTGCATTGATTACAGGAGGAGGAGTAGCTATAGGAGCAAAGGTTGGATCTAAAGCAGGTGCCAGAAGAACAGCAGACGTTCATACGTTTGACTTCAAACCATTGCATAACAATAAAAGGGCAAATCTTATAATTACAGTTAGTGGGTGGATGAACGGTAAAGCTGATGATGTAAGATTACCATTTTCTACAGTAGATCCAGTAATGGGTGATTTATTCTCTATATTATGGGAGCCTGAAATGTTACAATCTATGGGTCAAACTATTGGTATATTGGCATCTGAAGCATTGACATCATCCATCCAACAGATCTTGGGTGCAACTTTCTTAACATCGTTAATGGCGGCCATTCAAATTCCTGTGGTTCTTTCCAAATTATCGTATCTTGTCGATAATCCATGGAGTGTTTCCCTAGATAGGGCTTGGAAAGCTGGTAAGATCCTTGCTGATACTTTGATATCAGGTAATATGGGTGTTAGACCGATCACATTAGTTGGGTTTTCCTTGGGTTCAAGAGTTATCTACTCCTGTTTACTTGATTTGGCTAATAGAGGATGTTATGGATTGGTAGAAAATGTTATTATCTTAGGTAGTCCCATCACAGTGAAGAAAGACCAATTGGCATTAGTAAGGTCAGTTGTAAGTGGGAGATTTGTCAACGGGTATTCCAAAAGAGACTGGATCTTAGGGTACTTGTTCAGAGCCACAGGAGGTGGTTTGCTGACAGTTGCTGGATTAAGTGAGGTTGAAAATTCGTTTGGTATTGAAAATGTCGACTGTACAGAATTTGTTGAAGGTCACATGTCATATAGAAAAGCCATACCTAAAATCTTAAAAGAGTTACAATGGGAGATCTTAAGCGAAGAGTTTGCAGAAATAGAAGAGCCCGATGTTGAACAAGGAGAAAGACAACGTCAATTGATAGCAGAATTTGATGAAGCTAGAGAGAAAATGAAGAAAGAAATGGAAGAACAAAATGCACAAGAAGAGGAAGAAAACAATAAAGGATGGAAGAAGTTTTTCAAGGCCAAGCAGAAGAATTGGTGGAGTAATGTTAAAGAAAGGGAAGAACAAAAGCAAGAAGAGTACGAAGTGGATGAGAACGCAAGGCCTATATTCGATGTTACCGCCATCATGCAAGAAATACAAGGTATAGAACAGATTTCCAAAGAAGATGAAACAACATTAGAGAAAGTTAGGAAAGATGTAGAGACAGAGCCCACTAAGAGGTTCACTACTAATGAAGATATTGATGAGCAAGTAGAACCATCAAAGACAATACTACAAGATATAACGAGTTTCACAGACAAAATAAGCAAAAAGGTGGGTGAGATGGAGATTCCAAAAGTTGGAGCAGACAAAGAGGATAAAAGTTGATAGTACCAAGTAGGTTTATAGTATATACCTGTACTCAAATATACGGTGAACAAACAGCCAAGTTCAGAACAAGCGCGTACATCTCAGCACAAAGGCTCTGACGCATTTTGATGAAAAAAAAAAAATTATTCGCTTTATCGATCAACGACTATAACTACATTATGCCTACTATTCCAGTCGATAAAGAAGACTTATACAAGTCATTAGGAAGAAGTTACACCACCGAAGAGTTCGATGAATTATGTTTCGAATTTGGAATTGAATTAGACGAAGATACCACTGAAGAATGTCAAGAAGGTGAAAGACCTCAATTAAAGATTGAAGTACCAGCCAATAGATATGATATGTTATGTTTTGAAGGTATATCACAAGCATTAAATGAGTTTTTGGGCAATAAACCAAACCCACCTTTCAAGACTATCGATCCAACCACCAAATTAATTGCTAATGAGTCTACCAATGTTATTCGTCCATATGTAGCATCAGCCATTTTAAGAAATGTTGAATTTAATCAAAGAAGTTATGACTCTTTCATTGCTTTACAAGATAAATTACATACCAACTTATGTCGTAATAGAACTTTAGTTGCTATTGGTACCCATGATTATGATACTATAGAAGGACCTTTCACTTATGAAGCTTTACCACCTTCAGATATTAAGTTTATTCCATTAAATCAAACAAAAGAAATGGACGGTAAAGAATTAATGGAATTTTATAGAGCAGACAGGAACTTATCCAAATATTTACCAATCATTGAAGATTCACCAGTTTATCCAGTTATTTTAGATAAAAATAGAACTGTTTGTTCATTACCACCAATTATTAATTCAAATCATTCTAAAATCACTCTTGATACTAAGAATATTTTCATTGAAGTTACAGGTACTGATAAAACAAAAACAGAAATTGTGATTCAAACATTAGTTGCTATGTTTTCAGTTTACTGTAAAAATCAATTTGAAATTGAACAAGTCCAAATTATTTCAGAATTTAATGGAGAATCCAGAATATGTCCAAATGTGGAATCAAGAACTGCTCACGCTGAAGTCGATTATATTAATTCATGTTTAGGATTAGAAATGAAACCAGAAGAGATTTGTAAATTATTAGAAAAAATGGCATTAAAGGCTAAACCATCAACTACAGATTCTAATTTATTAGATGTATCAGTCCCAATCACTAGATCAGATATTTTACATCAATGTGATATAATGGAAGATGCAGCTATCGCTTTTGGATATAACAATATTGCTAAAACCAAACCAAAGAGTGATGGATTAGTTGCAGCAGCTTTACCAATTAATAAAATTGCTGATATTTTCAGAATTGCATCATCTCAAGCTGGATATCTGGAAATTATGGCTTTAACATTAAGTTCTCATGATGAAAACTACAAATTCTTAAGACAAAAAGATGATAATAAAACATCAGTTAAGTTAGAAAATCCAAAAACTTTTGAATATCAAGTTGTTAGAACCACTTTAATACCAGGGTTATTGAAAACTATTAGAGAAAATAGAAAACATTCATTACCTATCAGAGTTTTCGAATGTGGTGATATTGTACTTAAAAATGATCAAGTTGAAAGAAAAGCAGTTAATCAACGTAATTGGAGTGCTATTTATGCAGGTAAAACTTCAGGTTTTGAATATATTCAAGGTTTATTAGGTAAATTAATGCAAACCATGAGAACTAGCTGGATAGAAAACCCTAAAGAAAACAAAAGTAAAGGTTATTGGATCGAACAAGATGATGATAATACTACTTTCTTCCCAGGTAGAGGTGCCAAAGTATTTTATAGAAGTAATGAAGGTGATGAAGGTAGGGTTATTGGACAAATCGGTGTTTTACACCCAGAAGTTATGAATAACTTTGGTATCCCTTACGCCGCCTCTGCTGTTGAAGTTAACGTTCAAGAATTTATGTAAAGAACTTGATAAATATAATATATAATAGATTGTAATAACAACTATCAACTAACACTATTTGACTTTGGCTTTGATCTCTTTTTTTTATTTAGAGGGGCGTGCACACACCGGGCGCACTCCTTCTCGATTAACCGAAGGATCATATAAATTGATTTATTAACACAAGTCCGATAAAGTGTAATAAATCAATCAACAAACAATCAAAAAGATGAGCGGCAAAACACCTTCAAGGTCTTATGACATGATCATGAAACTTCTTTTAGTTGGAGATTCCGGTGTTGGGAAGTCCTGTCTTTTATTAAGATTTGTTGAAGATAAATTTAACCCATCGTTTATCACTACTATTGGGATTGATTTTAAGATTAGAACCATTGAAAGTAAAGGAAAGAAGATCAAATTACAAGTTTGGGACACTGCAGGACAAGAGAGATTCAGAACTATCACAACCGCTTACTATAGAGGAGCTATGGGTATTGTATTAATATATGATGTTACTGATGCAAGAAGTTTTGAAAATGTTGAAACTTGGTTTGATACCGTTAGTCAACATGCTAATGAAGATGCACAAATCTTTTTAGTTGGTAATAAATGTGATGATTCTGAAGGTAGACAAGTTACTCAAGAACAAGGTCAAGAATTAGCAAGTAAATTGAATATTCCATTTTTAGAAGCTAGTGCAAAGAGTAATACTAATGTTGATTCTATTTTCTATGAATTAGCAGGTATTATTCAAGATAAGCACGTTGAAACTGAAACTGAAAAGAAAGACTCTGGTGTTGACATTTCCGGTGGTAATGGAAATGCTAAAAGTAATTGTTGTTAAAGAATCTGCAATTTGCCATTTACATATATTTTTTATATATATATATATTAATTTTTTTTTCACACTTTTATATAAATGTTTTTTGTATATGTGATTATATGTTTTATTAATGTGATGTATCTTAATTAAATCTTTTTACCAAAGTAAACCCATTGATCATCTAAAGGTTTCTCTTGTAATTCTTCCCAACATTTCAATTCAGCTAATTCATGAGCTAAATTTAACTCTTCGTGAGCTTGAACGATGATTTCTTCGATTAACCCACCACCGATTTTGTTTTCTATTTGCTCTGATATTTCATTTTCTTCTACTATATTTAATCTATTTTTAGTTAATGCCTCTATAGATTGCCTATAAATTGATGATTTTGGGAATTTAGTGTCTAATAAATCCAATGTATGGTTATACAAAGAAATTAAAGCTGGCCTTGGATTTGGATGTTGGTATAACCCAGTGATACCTGTAGGTTTACCAGCAGCAGCTTTAATCAATACTTCTTCAGCTTTTTTAGCTTGTCTTAAGACGTTAGTTAATCTCATAGTAATAAGTAAATGATGAAATATGGTTGGTTAAAAATTTTCGCGAGGAAATGAGAATTGGAATTTGCGATTTTTCGCGGTAGCTGTGGTGGTAAGTGTTGCGAGAGATGTGGTGGGAGGTACCGCCATACGTTTGGTACCAGTACCGCGAAAGATATCTCTTATCCATTAACGTAATTTTACATTGTTATACACTTTATATACTTAGAAATCACCACCTCCATCGAAATCACCACCATCCATACCATCATTATATCCATCGGCATATGCATCATTCTGACCATCGGCCATCATATTTCCCAACATCATACCCCCTAATAACCCACCACCGGCACCTAAAGCAGCAGCACCTCCTGCTCCCATACCTTGACGTCTTGGTGGCATTCCTTGCATTCCTTGCATTCCTTGAGGTGGATAACCGCCGTATCCTTGAGGTGGATAACCTCCATAACCTCCTTGAGGTGGGTATCCACCATAACCTTGAGGGGGGTAGCCTCCGTAACCTCCTTGAGGTGGGTATCCACCCATTCCTGGACCTCCTGGACCTCCCATATGACCTCCCATATGACCTCCCATAGGACCCGCATTACCGTATCCTTGTTGAGCGTAAGCTCCTTGAGAAGAAGACCCGCGTGACTCTTGTCTAGAACCTTGATCTGGCGCATAAGCTGGAGGTGGAACATCATCCCCAGAACCTCCAAATTTGGTCCCTGATGGTGCTTCCCATTGTGATTTCTTAGAACTTAAATTGACGTAAAACCATGTTTTATATTTCTCATCGAATTTTGCAAGCCATCCGTCCGGAACGGTAGGCGGAACTTGATCTGAATTTCCCATTAATTATTAACTAATTGAGTCGTAGTAAAGAAAATTCAAAGATTTGGCTCCCCTTTTAAATGCTGAGAAATTCACAATCTCCGCTATACACGACTGACTTGATTTTCGCGGCAACACTTCTTTAGTGACTACGCTCAGCCGAGATGTGACTGAGCGATTTCATTTTTTGTCTAATTGAAAGTCGTGTACAAACCACACATGATTTGGCTGCAATATTTATTGATTTACTTCAGGAAACAACTCTGCTAATATTTCATCAGTCAACTCAAATAATAAGTGTTTCAATAAGAAATCATTCTGTAAGCTATTGAATATCACCTCTATGGCAAAGTTGGTGCTTGAATTCCCAAATATTTTATTGAAAGTTTCTGACATAAATGAAGTAAATAGTACCTTTGATTCATTTTTAGTTGATTCTTTCTCAAATTGATTCCTTATAATTGGAGGATCTTTAAATTTCCCATTAGGAAAAACTATATTCTTTAACATAATCAATTTATCCAAGATTTTCTCTTCTTGCTTAATTTGATTAATTTGTTCATGGATTCTTTTCTCTATTGTTGTACCTAATATTTGTTGTAAGATTATTAATAAAGCTCTACCTCTAAGCCAATTCTTTGAATTCTTCAATTTGAATATTGTCATTAAGATATCAACTATTGGTTTTATGAATACTTCACTTTCATCGTATTGTTTCAATTCTTTTTCCATTTCTTTTAAATTTTCAATCATTTCTTCTTTATTACCTGATTTATTTGATTTGCTATTAAATGTGTTTGATATCCCATTGTATAAGCTATTTGCTATCACTTCAACATTTTTCTTTTCTCTTTTATTATCTTCAAATGATTGGTTTTTACGTACACTGAAATTCTCAGATGATAAAAATGATCTAAAAACTCTATTAGAACATACTTGTGGTATTTTAATCAATTCTTTCAAATATTCTTCTAAAGCAATCTTTCTTAATTCTACTATTTGTCTTTGTTGGAATTTTAACATGGTTTTCTTTGGGAACTTTAACGTAGATACTTCAATATACTTATCTTTTAAATATTCATGCAATTTATAAAATTGACTGTACCTTCTGGCAACAATCCATCCTGCTGTTGTCTTATTTGGATCTTCATTTGAATACCTTTGAACTTCAATAATATACAATATAAAATCTTTCCCATTTTCATTCCCATTAATATACGACTGAATGGTAACCCTTGATTTCCCATACAAACTATTATCATTTTCTTGTACTATATATTGTTGTCTTTGTAATTCTTTAGCATTAATCTCTCTTTCTAAACTAATTTTAGAATTGTTTAAAATCTTTAGTTCGTTTAAATTGTTTGTTATCTCGGCCTTTTTGATCAATGGTAATAATATATTTTGTTGTTCACTTAAATTATTGATTTCTTCTGTCAATTTTCCTATTTCTTCAGCTAATTTAAGATCACCAGGGGCTGCTAATAATAACAGCTGGTCATTAACTTCACTTTTTTCTAATTCCATAGAATTATGTAATTCGTTATCAAGATTTATTGATTCACTGTCTGTTACTGAATCCGTATCACTATCATCAAATAATCTGGAATACCTATTAGGTGAATTGATCCCACTTCCACTCTCTCCAGTGCTTCCCCAATTTGTATCACCCCCAAATAAGTCTTTTTTTAAGTCTATTGTCAGTAACGGTACTTCCAGTTCCTTTAAATTGGGAGAATTGATATCATTCTTATTATTGCTACTATTGCTCTTCATTATTTGTGAAAATGCATCCTCAACGGCTTTTATTACAATTGGATTCACATCATGTGGATGTGTAGACAGCTCATCAGTTTGAGAACTGACCAATCCTTCTACTATTTGAGCCTTTGAAGCTCTTCCATCTATTTCAAAGTACTCATCGGTCCTAGTGAATTCTTCAAAGCTTGGTCTAATATCTTCTTCTATCTCTTTTTGTAGATCAAAAAGAGCTTCTCTAGTTTTCTTTGGTGGTGTGTTCGAATGGAAATACTCTTCTATGAACTCAGTCTTGTTCAATTTAACCAAAACATCGTACACATTTTTAGTTTCTGCTTCATTTGAAAAGCCAAAAGATAATGAAAGTCTATCGTCATCTTCATGATCGCCATCATTAGCACCCATTTCTAACGGCGTTTTAAGGTTCTCAATAGCAGCCCATAATGCTAGGATATGGTTGTTTTTGTTGGAAGTCATGTATTTCGAAAAAGCTTCAAAGAGATCTCTTTGCAGGAGGGAATGACGTAAGCTGTAATGAGTCGCTGGCAGCTTTTCCAATTCTTTGACTCTACTCTCTATTAATGCTTGGACCTCTTTGAGTCTTATAGGAAGCAGCTTATCATTTGAATTTATTTGTAGTAGCTGAAATGTCAAGTATACCCTAAGGTTTTTCAAATCATCAAGGGATTTGATTTGTTCGATATTACGCAAGCATTCAGTAAATTCTTCGTTAGTCATATTCTCGGATATTATATACTTTTTATTAATCCCATCATCAAAGGAATAATCAGACTTAGTATGCTGAGCCAAGGCTTCACGTAGCTTCTTCACTTGATCTTTTCTTTTCAAATTATCTCCAATGAGCTTCACTATAAGTAAGTTATAGAAATCTGCTTCCCCAACCATTTTGAATATATTGGTCAATATAGTACACGAAAGGATTTCTCTAACTAGAGAGAGCCCTATTTCATTAGTGTTTTCACTGCTTGATAGAAGAAAGGGAAGAATAGACCCAACTTTGGCACGTAAGTACTTTTTCTCTGCAACGTCATTGGAGTCACTTTTGGCTACACTTACACCTGGATGAATCTTACCTCTTTTGTATTGACGAGCTACATCGATATGACGATCAATGGACTGCATCTGGCTACTGCCTTTATAATTGCCAACTCTTGTTTTGACTCTATCTTCAGCCAATATATAGTCCAAAAGATGATCATTAAGGATTGGGAGACACTTGGAGACAAAAAGCTTAGCTAAATCAACCTGACGTACCCTTATTTCAAGCTGCTTGAATACATGTTTTAGCTCTAACCTTATAGAGTCTTGAAACAAGTGGCTATCGGTAATCTTGCAGAACCAACTATCTACAAAACACTTGATTATAAGTGTTATAAAGTCATCCAAAGTCTCTGAGATCAAGAAAGACTCAGCTACTATGGGGGCCTGCAATTGAGACTCAGCTACCGACAACTTGACCCTTTCAGCTTGCCAGGAGTCGGCATCAAGGAAGTTAAAATGCGTTGAACTTGATTTAGAAACCGTTTTGGTTGGTATTAAGTACATAAATGTGAAATAGCCGAGTATAGCACCGCTAACCACCACGCCAGATACCACCAAACATAGCGAGAAAAGGATATTTTTGAAGCCAAATACCAAAACCAAACACACTAGAGCCACAAGAAGCTTCATTCCACCTCGATTGGTAACGCCAGCGATACCATTGGGTACAAGTTTGTGTTGAATAAGAGCCATAAATAGTTTGTTAATGTTTGAGAGTTTATGGTGGAAAGTTACACAAAATCGAGCTCTTGTTGTATGCAATTATCTATAGAAGTATTTAGGTATAGGGTAGGAAATTGGGATGCTATGGTGGAGTTCTTTACTTTTTGTCTTTTTTGTCCTTGTGCTTTTTGTCTTTTTTGTCCTTGTGCTTCTTGTCCTTTTTGTCCTTGTGCTTCTTGTGCTTCTTGTCCTTCTTGTCCTTGTGCTTTCTTTCACTTATTTCCACAGTGACACTCTTTTCCTTGTCCACCTTCACCCGCTTCACTTTCTTCTCCTTCGTCTCCAGCTTTCTCTTTCTCGGTATCTCGTCGTGTTCCTTCTTCTTATCGTGTTCCTTCTTCTCATCTAACGTCCCCGGCATCCCTTCGCCTCTAACAAACATCCGGTACAAAGGAGAGTTCAGCTTCTTTAGATTGCGGTCCAACTTCTCGTTATCTATATTGAATTTCACCTCACCACCTTCTTTATCTACTTCGAGCGTCTTTAAATGCCCATCGAAAAGACTCTCCCACCAAGTCTCCCCGTTATCTTTTTCTTGGTGCCCTAAACCTTTGGTGTCCTTTTTGTGCTGCACTAAAATAGGCTTCTTCAACCCACCGCTCTGCAACGCCTCTCCTTCCTTCCAGCCGTACGACTTCAAGTACGTTTTTGCATTCATCGCTTCCTATTTAGTGGTTTTTCAAATCTCGCGATGACTTCGCAGTCGTTCCAAATTAAGTAAACCGTTGCTCCAATGACGACAGATTCAGTAAATGGAAAGGACGCAGCAAAAGTGGAAAGCGTCAGCTTAGAGACTAACGTGGTAGAGTTCGACGAGAAAAATTACAATTCCAGAATAGATGCGTTGAAAGTACAGGATCCAATTGATGCAAAAAAATTGTATGAGGCGTGGCTCGATAAGCGTCACCACTTCTTTATCTCAACGGGTGACGTCAATGCTATATTGGAAAGTATCATGTCGTTAGAGAAAGTAGAAAGAGATGACTATTTGGACAAGTTCTACCAATGGATCATCAAGGATTACCCCATGGTGTTCACTTGGATCCAATATATCGATTATTCGTTAGCGAATAAACAAGATAACGAGTTACCCGATATATTGGTGGCAGCTTTAAACAACACTATCTTTGACTTTGTCGATAGCCACAAAGTGTGGGATCGTGTCATTGATTTTTTCTCCAACGTGTACAAAAAGTCCAAATCTGACCATGATTTAGAGAAATTATGGAAATTGTACCTCAAAAGAATCAGTTACCCTAACAAGAAGTTGACCGAGTTCTATAATGACATTTCTTCGTTCGTTTCAAGCCACTACGGCGAAGATTCCTACGAAAAGAACATGTTGGCAGCCCAAAAAATATACTCTAAAACGCAACTGTCTCAAAGGTATTACGAGAAATACGAGTTTGAGCTCTTGAAAAGTCCTGGGAACTTGGATTTATGGAAAGAGTACCTCGAGCAATTGCACATTTACACCAGAGAAACTGACCATATAATAACCGTTTTTTACAGGGCCATTGTGGCTGTTGGTGTTAGCTCAGAAGAGTCAATATCCTTGTGGGTGTGCTTTATCTATATATTGTACCAGAGAGAAGGGGCCGATGTAGTGCTATATGACACTTTGGAGAAGTTCATGAATGCATTCCCATACTCGTCTGTATCTTACGCTGAAGTCATTAGAAACTTCAATTTGTTCAACGATGACGAGTTCTACCTAGCCATCAGGAGGAGAATAGACCATTATGATTTAATGAACCGTGATACTTACGATAACTGGAAAATCCTTGCATTATCGATACTTTCATTTGAAAATTTCAGCTTGCACCCGAATTTTGATAACGATGTAAAGTCGTTTGTCGAACATGCTTTATCAAATAATGATGTTTTCCATTCTGTGGAAAAGCTATGCATTTCGATCTATGAGTCCAAGAATGAGATCAAACTGGCCACGGATTTGGTCGATGGCTTGGTACAGACATTTCCAGATCAATGTGAGCTCTGGTTGTATGCATTTGATTTCTACAAACGTCACGGTTTCACCTACACTGAGATATCTGGATTACTCAAATCAGCAGTGGAAAATGCATTGAGTTTGGACTGGCCCGAGAGAATATTCCAGGAGCAGTTGGCATTCGAACAGGTTTTCGGAACAACCAAGTCCTTACAACAGTCTCTTGTCAATGTAGATAAGAAGATGAAACAAATTTATATGAAGCTTATGAAGGAAGAAGAGGAGAACAAGCAAACGGAACTACAAGTTAATGAAAAGAAGCGTAAGTTGGACGAAGATGGGGGAGATTCAAAGCCACAGAAGAAGTCTAAAAACGAACCCAAGCAAAGAAATAGAGAAGAATTCACAATAAAAGTAACCAAGCTTCCCTCCAATGTAGGTGAATCTGACTTAAAAGACCTCTTCAAAGATTGCGGAGAGGTCCACAGTATCCACATTTATTCAGTTAAAGAAGGTTACGAGGCAGTCGTTGAATTTGAAAGCGAACAATCAGTTTTTTCAGCATTGACAAAAAACCATAAGCAGGTCAAAGGTGAAAGAGTTACGGTGGAAAGACTATTGAACAGTATTGTGTGGGTTACAAACTTCCCACCTAGTGTTACTGAAGAGGGATTGCAGAAGTATTTTAGTGAAGTAGGCAATGTTATTAGCGTGAGAATGCCACACCAAGGAGCACATAAAGTTAGAAGGTTCTGTTACGTTGAGTACTCACAGCTGGAAATGGCTCATGAAGCAGTGAAGAAATTGAATACCAGGAAGTTAAGAGATGAATTGGACGGTAAAGAGTATAAATTAGTGGTGAAAATCTCCGATAACAAGAGAACCGTACCAGTGTACAAGAGAGAAGTTTACATTTCGAACGTTGATTTCAACGCCGGAGAAGCAAAAATCAAGCAGCATTTCGAGCACTGTGGCAGCATAGAAAGTCTTATAATGCCCAACAATAACGACGAACAAGCTAAGGGTAAGCATAGAGGGTTTGGATTTGTTGTATTTAGGTCAGAGACGTCCGTTAAAGAAGCCATCAAGCTCAACGGGTCCAAACTCGGTGGAAGAACTGTCAATGTCCAAGTATCCAAAAAGAGTGCAGGTGGAACAGACGAAGTATCACTGTTCAATGGCGACTCCACCATTGCATTATTAGATATAGACTCCACCACCACGAAAGAGCAACTTGAGCTCTTCATAAAGGAAAAATCAGCGCAGAAAGTCAACAGAATCAAAGTGCTACCTAACCAAAATGCAGCATTGGTAGAATTCGAGCAAATTGCAGCCAGTGGGGAGGTATCGATGGTACTAGAGAACGCCCACTTCAAACAAAAGCCATTGAAATTAGGCACAAAGCTCGACGTTATCAACAGAATCAAACAAAGAGCGCCTCCCGTGAACCCTCCCACCTCTTTTATCCCCCCAGCGCTCCAACGTAGGAGAAAATAGCGTATATAGTCTCAATACACTGTAAGTACTTGCTCACACGCTTTTTTGCAGCAATTCCGCATCGACAAATTCGCAGCACCGAGGAAAGCTGGCCACTTACAAATGTTGCTTAGTATTATTGTACGCTTTGTACACGTTCTTTTATTAGTACAAGCGGTGTATTGCTTAGAAGGAATCGAATACTTGCTGTTTGAAAACACGGAAAATGCGTTTGGAGCCACTGACGTGGTGTTGAATAGCACCTTATTGGGGCGCTTAATGAAGGGGGACCGTCTGGTGATGGGTGACGAGAACTTTGTATTGAGCAAGTCGAACGAATCTGAAAACGCATTTGGAGTGCAAACGCAAAGACCAAATACCTCAACTGATTTCAGGGGTATTATTGTTCGTTCGGCTGCAGGTATAAGTGCAGCATTCTCATTTGTCACCAGGAACTTAAATTTTAACAAATATATCAATTTTGGACTACAAGAATGTGCCAGGTATGAGGCCCAAATTGGCGCTACTTCCTACTACGTACATACATGTACATCTAGCTGGTTTAGAGGTTGTGAAGTCGAGAAAAGCGAGATAGCAATCGTTAGAGCCCTCGAAAAGGCCACCAAGGGCATCCATTCGACTGCAAAAAGAGGGTCCTTCACCATGTCTCAACAAAACTGGCACGTATGCGTTGAATACACTAGTCAGGGTGCATACCCAGGGTGTCCAGCCAATTGGTGTGGATAGTCAGCAGAGAAGATTTTTTTTGCAACTGAGTCATTTGACGTTCTGCCGCCCACGACCCGCAAATTTTTTTGAAATTTTTCGTTCTTTAATTGAAAAATTTCATACTAATCATTAATAACTATGAGTGCTCCAGTAAAATTAGAAAATACAGCTCGTAGAGATGCTTTAAAAGACATTGAAAAGAAGTATCAAAAAGTATGGGCCGATGAAAAAGTGTTTGAAGTTGACCCACCTACTTTAGAGAAAACTTCTATAGAAAGTGGTGAAGAATTAAGAGAGAAATACCCTAAATATTTTGCTACAATGGCTTATCCATATATGAATGGTGTTTTACACGCTGGTCATACCTTTACATTATCTAAAGTTGAGTTTGCCACTGGGTTTGAAAGAATGAATGGTAAAACCGCTTTATTCCCATTAGGTTTCCATTGTACTGGTATGCCAATCAAAGCCGCAGCTGATAAGATTAAAAGAGAAATTGAAGAATTTGGTTCTGATTTCTCTGGTTGTCCTCCAGAATTTGAAGAAGAAGAAAAACCTAAAGAAGAGAAAGCTAAAAGTGAAGATGTTACTAAATTTAAAGCTAAAAAATCTAAAGCTGTTGCTAAACAAGGTAGAGGTAAATATCAATTTGAAATTATGTTACAATTAGGTATTTCAAAAGAAGAAGTTGTTAAATTTGCTGATTCTGATTATTGGTTAAAATATTTCCCACCTTTAGTTCAAAAACATGTTACCGAATTAGGTTGTAGAGTAGATTGGAGAAGATCTATGGTTACTACTGACGCTAATCTGTATTATGATGCTTTTGTAAGATGGCAAATCACAAGATTAAAGGATTGTAGTAAGATCAAATTTGGTGAAAGATACACCATTTATTCTGAAAAAGATGGTCAAGCTTGTTTGGATCATGATAGACAATCTGGTGAAGGTGTTAACCCTCAAGAATATACTGGTATTAAAATTAAAGTTAATGAATTTGCTAGTGAAGCTCAAAAAATCTTGAATGAAAATAATTTTGATTTATCTGATAAGAAAGTTTATTTAGTAGCAGCTACTTTAAGACCTGAAACTATGTACGGTCAAACTTGTTGTTTCGTTTCACCAAAAATTGATTATGGTATTTTCGATGCAGGTAATGGTGATTACTTTATTTGTACTGAAAGAGCTTTTAAAAATATGTCTTATCAAAAAATTACTCCAACAAGAGGTTATTATAAACCAGTTGTTAACATTAATGGTAAAGCTTTAATTGGATCTAAAATCACTGCTCCATTAGCCGCTCAAAAATCCTTAAGAGTCTTACCTATGGATACTGTTTTAAGTACTAAAGGTACTGGTGTAGTTACTTGTGTTCCATCAGACTCTCCAGATGATTATATTACCACTAGAGACTTAGCTAATAAACCAGAATATTATGGTATTGAAAAAGATTGGGTAGTTACTGAAATTACTCCAGTTGTTAAGACTGAAAAATATGGTGATAAATGTGCTGAATATTTAGTTAATGAATTAAAAATCCAATCACCAAAAGATGCTGTTCAATTAGCTCAAGCTAAAGAATCTGCTTATAAAGAAGGTTATTATAATGGTACCATGGCTATAGGTAAATATACTGGTGATAAAGTTGAAGTTGCTAAACCAAAAGTTAAACAAGATTTAATAGATAGTAATGATGCTTTTGTTTATAATGAACCAGAAGGTGTTGTTATTTCTAGATCTGGTGATGATTGTATTGTTTCACTTGAAGATCAATGGTTCATTGATTATGGTGAAGAATCATGGAAAAATCAAGCTTTAGAATGTTTAGCTAGTATGCAACTTTATAGTAAAGAAGTTAGAAATGGATTTGAAGGTGTTTTAGATTGGTTAAAAAATTGGGCTGTTACAAGAAATTTTGGTTTAGGTACAAGATTGCCATGGGATGAAAAATATTTAGTTGAATCATTATCAGATTCTACTATTTATATGGCTTATTATACTATTTCAAGATTTTTACATTCTGATTATTATGGTAAAGTTAAAGGGAAATTTGATATTAAACCTGAACAAATGACTTATGAAGTATTTGATTATATTTTCTGTCATCGTGATGAAATTAAAACAGATATTCCAATTGAACAATTAAATGAAATTAGAAGAGAATTTGAATATTTCTACCCATTAGATTGTAGAATTTCAGGTAAAGATTTAATTCCAAATCATTTAACATTTTTCCTTTATTCACATGTTGCATTATTCCCAAAGAAATTATGGCCTAAAGGTATTAGAGCTAATGGACATTTATTATTAAATAATGCTAAGATGAGTAAATCAACAGGTAATTTTATGACATTAGAACAAATTACTGAAAAATTTGGAGCAGATGCTTCCAGAATTGCATTAGCAGATGCAGGTGATAGTGTTGAAGATGCAAATTTTGAAGAATCTAATGCAAATGCAGCAATTTTACGTTTAACTACATTAAAAGAATGGTGTGAGGAAGTTGTTAAAGATAAAGATAATTTAAGAAGTGGAGAATTAAAATCATTTTTCGATATTGCATTTGAAAATGAAATGAATCAATTAATTGAAGAAACTTATGAACAATATGAAGCAACTAATTATAAAGCAGCTTTAAAAACAGGATTATTTGATTTCCAAACAGCAAGAGATTATTATAGAGATTCAGTTTCTAATAATATTGGAATGAATAAAGAATTAGTATTAAGATATATTGAAAATCAAGTATTACTTTTAGCACCAATTGCACCACATTTTGCTGAATATATTTATAGAGAAATTTTAGGTAAAAATTCAACAGTTCATGATGCTAAATTTCCAAGAGCTTCAAAACCAGTATCTAAATCAATATCAGATTCTTTAAATTATGTTAGAGATTTAGCTAGATCAATTCGTGAATCTGAAGCTAATGTTTTAAAGAAAAAGAAAGGTGGTAAACCATCAGATGTTGATAAAACTAAACCTGCTAAATTAACATTATTTGTTTCTACATCATTCCCTGAATGGCAAGATAATTATATTGAATTAGTTAGAGAATTATTTGAAAATCAAACTTTAAATGATAATTCAGTTATTAAACAAAAAGTTGGTAAAGATATGAAAAGAGCTATGCCATTTATTACTTTATTAAAACAAAGATTAACTAAAGAAGATCCTAAATTAGTATTCAATAGAGAATTAACTTTTAATGAAATTGAAACTATTAAATCTGTAATTTCAAATATTGAAAAAGCTCCTCCAAGTTTAAATATTAAACAAGTTGAAATTATTTCTTTTAAAAATGGTTCTAAACAAGGTATTAATATTCTTACTAATGAACCAGTTGAAATTAATGTCATTGGTAAAATCACAGATTCTGCTATTCCAGGTGAACCTGGTGTTTTAATTAACAATATTTAGTTTAGTGTATTTACTTTCTTTTTTGTATAAATTTCCTAATAACTAAATTTCCTAATAACTAAATTTCCTAATAACTAAATTTCCTAATAACTAAATTTCCTAATAACTAAATTTCCTAATAACTAAATTTCCTAATAACTATTATAACCGTATTACACTCTCTAATCATATCCCGCAATTTCGCACACAGGCACCAGCGCGCAAAACGCTTATTGTAATAATTCCATTTATGGTTCTTTTAGTGTATTGGAAAAATTTTATATTTATTTTGAAGTAAACGACAAGCGGGTTTTACAAAGGGAAAAAAATAAATTCAAAACATCTTTATAGCTATACAATAGTATGAGTAATATACCTCCATTGTACCCTTTGAAAGGAGAAGACCCAAAGTATGACTGCAGTTTAACGAAACCTTCAGCTAAGCTTTCGGAATATTGGCTTGATAAAGAATATCAGAGATTACTGATTAATCATAAGCCAAAGAGTTGTAAAAATTTGAATGAACCAAGAGAGAATAGGAAAAGAATAAGAAATGGTGAAGAAATCAATAGTGAAGAGGTTGTGGACACAGAATCATGCGATGAAATGATGCTCTCTGATACTGATTGTAATAGTCAAATATCTATTTATAATTCATTTTCAAGAGATGGTGGGTCTATTCATCCACCAAAGAGACGTTTAATGAGTGTTTTATCACCTATTAATTCAACAACTCCTTCAAATACAGATCCTTCAAATACTTCACTTATTACAGCAGCAACAACTCCGCCTCCTCATCATCATCATATTGGTACTATTGATAATTCAATTAATAATTCATCTAATGCTATTACTTCAACAGTTGCTAATAATACCCCAACTCCTGATAAAACAACTTCAAATACTCCAATATCAGATGTTGAAGAACAAACTACTAATTTACCTTTACCTTCTCCAAGTGCTTCCCCCGTTCAAAGTAATTCTAAACCTGATATCATTGATACTTTAGAACGTCAACTTTCTATAATACCTTCAACTCAATTAGAATTAATTGATTTAATTCAAAATTTATCTGGTTATCTTAATGAAAGAAATCAAAACCATCTTATATTTAAATTATTACAAAATACTAAAAGATCTTCACTTAGTTCTTTAAATGATACTATTCATTCAAGTTTAAGAAGAGATTTAATAAGTAATTTACCAACTGAAATCACTTATAATATTTTATCACAATTAGATTATAAAACTTTAACAGCAATTTCACAAGTTTGTGTAAATTGGTATAAAATAATTAATAATACTAATCTTTGGTTAAAAGCTTTAAAACGTGATAAATTAATGGATAATGATGAAGCTATTGAATTAGAATTATCTTCACCTCAAAAATTAATTGAAGAATGGTCTGATCCAACTACAAATAATCAAAATATTAATTTGGCTAAATTATTATATAAAAAACGTCGTATTATTTATAATAGATGGATGGATCCAGCTTATTCCCCTAAAAGAATTAGTGTTCCCGTTCCAGGTCAAGGTAATAATGTAGTAACTTGTTTACAGCATGATGAAGATAAAATCGTCACTGGTGTTGATGATAGATTAATTAATATTTATAGTTCTAAAACTGGTGAATTATTAAACGTTTTAAAAGGTCATGAAGGTGGGGTTTGGGCTTTAAAATATACTGGTAATACTTTAGTAAGTGGTTCAACTGATAGAACTGTTAGAATTTGGAATATTAAAACTGGTAAATGTACTCATATCTTTAGAGGACATACTTCAACTGTCAGATGCTTAGATATTTTACATCCAACTTCAATTGGAAAAGATGATACAGGTAAAGATATTATATTTCCTAAAGAACCTTTATTGGTTACTGGTTCAAGAGATCATAATTTAAATGTATGGAAATTACCTTTAGTACCTGAAGATGGTGATAATGAAGAAGAAGAAGAAGAAGAAGAAGAAAATCAAGATCAAGATGTAGATGATGAAGTTAACGAGCAAACTAATAGACAAAGACAACAGGCTATAACTTATGATAGCAATGATCCAGAAAATCCCTACCTTGTTAAAGTATTATTAGGTCATACTCAATCAGTAAGATCGGTTTCAGGGTATGGGAATTTAATTGTAAGTGGATCTTATGATGCTACTGTTAGAGTTTGGGATTTACTTGATAATGGAAATTGTAAACACGTTTTAACTGGCCATTCAGATAGAATATATTCAACAGTGCTTAATTTCAAAACTAAAAGATGCTATTCAGGCTCAATGGATTCTACTGTTAATGTTTGGAATGTTGAGAATGGAGAATTGATTCATACACTTGAAGGACATGCATCATTAGTAGGATTATTGGAATTAACTGATGATTACTTGGTTTCTGCAGCTGCTGATACAACATTAAGAGTTTGGAATCCTACCACAGGGAAAAATTACTGTAAATTAGAAGGACACACTGCAGCCATCACTTGCTTCCAACATGATTCATTAAGAATCGTTAGTGGTAGTGAAAGAATGTTAAAACTTTGGGATGTCAAATCTGGGAAATTCATAAGAGACTTGTTGGCTGATATAACTGGAGGTATTTGGCAAGTAAGATTTGATTTTAATAGATGTGTTGCAGCAGTTCAAAGAGGTAGAAATGAAGAAGAAGAGACTTTTATTGAAATTCTTGATTTCTCAACTCCTCCTGCTAAAGCATAATTTTTCTTTTTTTCAGTTTCGTGGAGACTTTTGCTGTATGCAAAGACCTGTGATATAACCGGTAGACTGAAACTTTCGGCTTATCCTCATTTCAATTCTCTATACTTTTTTTCATATTAATATACATATTTACATATAGTACAAGATTAACGAGGTTCATCTACAAGGTACAATTTCCGTAATTTGTTAAGTCTATCTAAACCATCATTAATATCGAAGCTCTTTCTTCTCTTGTGATTTGCGACTTCATCAAGTTGCATTGAATTATCATCGTAGTATTCACCTGACGTGTTTAGATGTGAATCGGAAAGAAGTATCAATTTGAATAAATAAACCATCAAGATTTCACCTGGAAGTATCTCCTTATTGTAGCAGCACCAGGCCTTATGTTCAGAAGCAAGATCTATTACAGGGTCCTCGTCTGCTTGTTCATCATTATCTTGATATTCGTCTCGAGCAATACTAGGAATTGAAGATGAATACTTACAAGGGGTCAAAATCCTAGAACTCGATAAATTTATTCCTGTTTCTTTTAAATCGGAGGTATTCCCTTTAGACTCCAAGAAAACTCTCTTATTACACTGAGAACAAACAAGATAAAGAACAAGGTCATTGGAAAAAGATTGAGCATTTAATTCCCAACCCATTAATGCCACTAAGAAAATCCAACTTGGTACTCCTTGAATATCGTTGTTTTCTTTGTCATTGTTGAAGAATTTATTTAAAATCCAATCAACTGATTTTGAGTGGAATTGTTGTAGCTGGTTATCATCGAAGTGATGACTTATTAGTAATGACGCTTTATTATCAACAAGTATAGAAGCGTTATCCACGAGGCTCTTGATGCAATGCAAGTAATTTTCCACCAAAAGCCTATTGTTGGACTCTATGTAAGGCCTCAAGTAGTATATTCCTTGAACTGGGCACTGATAATTGGCCCATGAACAGTTTGTATCATGGCCAGTGGATCTCAATTGGACCAAATATTCCTGAACCAAATACTCATTTAGTTTGTCGTTATCTATATCGTCACTAAACTTCAAAGTAAGCAATTTATTACAACAAGTACAAATCAAATGATTTTTGGAGTTATTATTGATTGATATAGATAAGCATCTCCAGCCGCTTTTTGCACAAGTGAGCTCATCAAGTTGACTCTCATGGTGAGGAGTGGACCAATTCAACGAAGTGAAACTCTTAAGTCTCAGCATCAAAGCAGACCTCGAAAATGGGTTAAACTCTGATTTAGAGCATGCAATATTGGAGTAAGTTGAAGGAGTCTTTTTAAACTTATGATAACTATAGTGGTTTTTAGCCTTTATTTTCTTGAAAAATTGAATGTCAGGGTGATTACTTATCTTATCATCCAAGTTCACCTCCACCGGGATAGGTATTTTATGAGACGGGGAGTCTATCATCTCAAGACACTGTTTTAGTATCTTTGGCGTGGCTAAAGAGTCCATATTACTAAAGAGAGTGGATCTTTTTTTCTTGCCCATGGAGGTCGCGCGGTGATATTTCTTCCCAATATACTTGAAGAACGTAATGTCGAACAGACCAGTATTAGAAGAAGTGGACGATGAAGACATCGATAACATGGACATGGACATAGCCCAGTTCGATCCTTCTTTGAGAACTCCTATAGCACCTTTGAGACCAGAACCTTCAGTCGTTAGATCACAAGATGAACAAACAATGGCAACTCCACAACTGAGTAGACCAATTGATGAATATGAAGACAATGATGAAGATAGTTTGATGTCAAAAGATATAAGAGATCCAAGAAACTTTTCAGAGGAAGAGAAGCGAGAATTCCGTAAGTACCAAATGGTTTACCCTTGTTATTTTGATAAAAATAGATCACATAATGAAGGTAGAAGAGTATCAGAAACGAATGCAGTTGAAAATCCATTAGCTAAAAATATAGCAGATGCTTGTAGATTTCTACAAATCCCAGTATTATTGGAATTAGATAAATCACATCCACAAGATTTTGGTAACCCTGGAAGAGTTAAAGTTTTATTGAAAAGAGATGGGCAACCAGTTGATTCAACAATTCAAAATAAAAGGCAATTATTTAATGCTATATCCAAATTATTAAAACAAAACCCAACTACTTTGGAAAGTATAGGTATTAAAAGTGGACACCCAATTCCTCCAGAATATGCAGAAGGATTTGAACCTTGTAAATTACCAAAAGTTAAAGGGTTTAAAATGAATAGTATAGTACCAATTCATTCACAATTTACTATGAAGCATCCAATGACAAAACATATTTATGATCCAGAACCTGAACAACCTAAAGTCACTGCTCCTAAGCAACCTAAAAAGAAAGTCATGAAAATAAGAGGTTAGATATATATATAAATAGGAACTTGTATATTTAATTAATTCTTTGGACTATAATTTTTTCTATAGTTTATAATACTTTCTAATTGTTCAGCATTAAGTTTTTCACCTAAATGATTAATAATATCATCTAAACAAGTAATTGAAAGAACTGGTACATTATACTTTTTCAGCACTGCTTGAGTTGCAGATATATCTGAACCAGCAGTAGTTTCTTGCCTATCTAAAGCAATAATACATCCAACAACTTCACCTTTGCATTCTTGAATAATTCCAAAAGCTTCATTGATAGCTGTACCTGCGGTCATAACATCATCGATGATTAAACATTTCTTACCAGAAATTTCACTACCAACGATTGATCCTCCTTCTCCATGATCTTTCTTTTCTTTCCTGTTAAATGCGTATCCAACGTTACCATAATTTTCACTATCTAACTCTGCTAATTTAGCAACTGTTATGGCGGCTAATGGAATTCCTTTATAAGCTGGTCCAAACAAAACATCAAATTCAATTCCTTGTTTGATAATAGCTTTTGCATATGATGTTGCTAAAGTTGATAAAAGTTTACCAGTATTGAATAAACCTAAATTGAAAAAATATGGTGATAAACGACCGGATTTTAAGGTGAAAGTTCCGAATCTTAAAGCTTGTGATTCTAATGCTAAATCTAAAAAGTCTGTTGAGAATGTTTCCATTGTTGTAGAGGTAATACAAAGAGAAAGAGAGAGAAAGAAGGAGAAGAAGGAGAAGAGAGAAGAAGGAGAGAATAAATTTTTCACTCATCTCACCAAACTGAATCAGAAAAAAAAAATACACAAAACCAATGAGAAACACTGAAGAGATAAGAGAATACAAAGAGATCTTAGAAGGCGTAGAAACTGATTATAGGCAAGATTTGGCGGTGCATTTATACTCCACAGTGCTACTACATCGATTAAACCCATTTTTCCCGCCGAAAAACTGGGCTTCTTGGCCGAAAGCTGGTGCTCCCGATCCAAGAACTAGCACAGTATACGCAGATGAAACAATCATAGGCCCTTCCAAGAGTAAGCGCTTAAAATGTATAGAAGATCCGACAGAAGATCTATTCCAAGAGTCAAGGAAGCGTTTGAAGAGGAGATCGAGTGAACAAGACGAAAAAACACCGCCCAAACCAACTCCACATGTATTTTACGCTACTAGCGATTCAGATACTGATACTAATACCGATACGGATTCTGAACCATTTACTGACCAAAACAGATTAGTGTTCCCCAAAAGACCCACAAGAACGTTGTTCCAATTCAGCAGCCAACATTCTTCCGACTCCGACGCCTCGAGTTCGGATGAAGTCTTGGAAATAGATACAGACTCCTCTAATTCCACCGATTCAGATGCTGAGCCTGATACAAGGAAGCACATGGTTGTCAGAGCATTAAGACTCAAACATGCGGCTACCAACCATGGGGCCAATTTGGCTCTTGAAATGAAAGCCTTATTGCACAGGAAAATCCATGAAAATCTCAAAGCAAGAGGATTACCAATGACAGAAGATTTTGATAATAAACTATCTGAGCACATGTCCAAAGTATTGGCCGATAGAGTGGACCGATTATTGATGGTACTATCTGATCACAAGCAAACTCGTGGGAAAGCCAAAACCTTGAATTGGCAAGATATGTTAATTTCAGAGATGACAATGGATGATGACAAAATGAAACGAACCCCAGACCAATACAAACTGACTTATACGAGGTGTGAAAAGTTATTTCAGAAACCACAGTTTAAGTATGAGCCACCGGATCAATTAGAAGAAAGCGATGAAGATTTAAGAGACGTAGATCTGCCAAGTTCTGATGACTTTGATAGTGAAAGTGATGCTACTAAATCTAGAGGTGAATTTAGCTATGAAGACTTTCTTGATACTTTTAATAGTGCCAAAGTAAACGGATGGAAAGGACCAGACCACCTTCCTAAAGCATTAGAACAAATCAAAGCGAAAGAAGAAAAGAATAAAGTGCTATTTGAGAAATCTTTAGAGATAAAGAGACTTAGCCATGAACTTTCATGGAATAAGGGATTGACCTACAAGAAATCAAAGAAACGTATAGAATCACCAAGGGAAAGTATCCTTAAACATGCAGGGAATAGATTAGGAATAGAAGAACTCTCTTCATTGTTTTAGTATTGTATATTAACCAAGTTGTATATTAAAATTATTATTAAATTAGTGTAAGTATTAAACGTGTATATTAAATTATTGGATCATTAGAAATCACTTTCTTTTTTCAAACGTGCTTGTTATTTCAGTTTCGAATATAACATCCCAAAATCTACTGGTGACACCGAACCCCATTTCATAATTTTTATAGTGATGCTCTAAATGATAAGTTTTCAAATCTTGGAAATATTGAGGTAATTTAGTATGATGTAAGAAATAATGAGTACAATCATAAAGAATATAACCAAAAGTACCACCAGCAAAACCTGAACATGCCATATAGTAAGGGAAAAGACCAAATACTAATTTATAAAATGGGTAAGCTAATATAAGGAATAAAGTTGGAGGTAAAACTAATCTTTGTTTATCCATTGGGAGATAATGATGAATTCCATGAAGTGTAAAATGTAAAGTTAAAAATACTGGATGATCAGGTAAATAATGGTCTAAATGGAATAAAAATCTGTGTAAACAATATTCTACTAAAGTCCAAATAAATAAACCTAAAACCCAAAAACTTAAAGCAATAATTTTACTTTGATTAACAAATCCTAAATAAAAGAAGAAAAGATTTGGTCCTAACCAACATAAAGGTACTGCATACCAAGGTGTTAAAGTTAAAGGTTCTAAGAAATTACCAAATAATGGTGCAGATTTTTTACCATAATGTCTTGGTCTGTGAACTTGATCTAAATAAAATTCCTTTTTAAAATCACTGAATAAAACTTGTGGGAATAAAGGTTTTGTTAAATCTAAAAATTTATGTTTTTTAAGATCTGCAGTATAATCTGTTTGAATAGATAATTTTTCTAATTCTGGTAACTTATCATGAAATTCATCTAATGCATCATTATCATTAATTAATTTAACTTCAACTGGTGTTTTATTTTTATTATTTAATAATTCTTCTTCTTCTTCTGCATTAGCTAAATATCCAATTAACATTTCTTCATCTAACATATCATAAGCACTCTCTGAATGTTCATGTGAAATTGTGTCAGCCATTATTTCTGTAATATCTTTACCTAAATATGGTAATAAGATACTCCCTCCACCTGGATGCTCATCAATAAAATCAGTAATGTTATAAATCTTACGATTATACAATGTTACCCATGCATCTTTTTCACTGATATGTTTTTGTAACTCTTTTAAAGAGATTAATGGTAAATTCCTACTCATTTTTTATTATACCCAAAAGAAATAAAAAAAACTTGCTGAACTTTAGATCTATTGTGTTCTGTTTGTTTATATAGAAAAAGAAAAGTGGTGTTACCTTGAAATTTTTATTAGCGCGCGCTGCGCTATAACTGGGCACAGTGTGATGCGTTGGCTCGCTCGGTTAATCTTCCCGCACTCCCGATTCCAGGTATTTGGTGCAGCGTGCATTGCAGCATACATTTTAATAGAATCATCATTTGCCTATTTTTTATACCTATATTTTTGCTATTTGTGCTAATTATGATATTTACAATTATGCATAGATTTGTGTAGTGCTATTTAACTCAACTTCAAAATCGTTATCAGTAACTATTTCATCCACATCAACACCATCTGATTTTTCTTTATTCTTTTCAATGTCTTGTTCAATTTGTTCAGTCTCAATGTCTTCTTCAACTAAACTGTTTTGCTGTTGTTCTAAATGTAATGTGTGATCAACCAAGTTAAGGTAAGCGTACATGAAATTGGATAACAAGACTTGTTCTCTTAAAGATCTCTTTGGATTAGCTAATTTCAAATGTGATAATCTATAGATAGCTCTTTCAACGTGAACTGGGAATCTATAATCTAACATAACAAGTGTAGATTGTGAAGGTGGAGGTAATGGGAACCCAAATGCTGAATCTGTGAATTCTATCGGTTGATTGGCTTTTGATGTTCTTTTAATGGACTTTTTGATTTTTTCTTGAACTTCTTGAGTAGTTTGTAATAATTTCTCTTCTGTTTCACCTTCTACTTCTTCTGCTTTTTTCTCTATTTTCTTCTCCTTCTCTTTTTCATTTTCCTTTTCATTTTCTTTATCTTTATCTTTCTTTCTTCTAAGTTTTTTAATTTTCTTATCTTTCTCTTTATCTTTATCTTTACCTTTATCTATTTTTTCTTTTTCTGCCTTCAAAACCTCTTTTTCTTTTTCTTTTTCTTTTTCCTTCTCTTGATCTTTTTCTTTATCTAAATCCTTCAATTTAGCCTTCTTTTCTCTCTTACTGACTTTTATATCTTGTCTTTCGTCTTCATTACTAATTTTGTTTCTAGAAATGTCTTTACTCTCCTCTATTCCTTCCATATCATCAATCTCTTTCAATACCTTTTCAGGTTCGGCTGTCTTCATATCTTCATTTAAATGACCAGACGATGTTGACCTCAAAATATTTAATCCTATCTTATTTTTATCGGCCTCTTTTTTATTCTTCTTCTTGAAGATTCCTGATCCTTTTACTTTATTTTTCTTATGATTATCTGATTCATAATCTGACATCTCTTCATTAGCCTCACTGATTGAATTGGAGAACGAATCACTTCTTTTTTTCTTAAATAATTTTGTAATTACATTCTCTTTACCTGATGTGGTGGTTTCGGATTTTGATTTAGAAGCTTTGCTTTCATTTTGTTGCTGTTTATAATAATTCTCGGGTAATGAAACTGATCTATTGGAATTTGCCTCAGTTACAGTACTCAAAGATGAATCCATAGACGAAGTACTAACAGATCTTTCTCTTTCTTTCATCCATAACCATGATTTCTTCTTCTTTAATGGTTTTGTAGGACTAATATTCACTGTGGAAGCTGCTGATGAGGTTACTGATTCTTCCGATTCTAATGAATTAGTGGATTGATTTAAAGTCTTCAACTTATTAAGAGGACTTGATTGATCAATTGGTTGGACTTGTTCATTTAATGAATCATCTGAATCTCCGATATTCCTAAGTTCTTTAGGTTGTGTCTTTTTAAAGTCAAAGTTTTCCTTTTCTGCTTCTTTCAATTCTTGAATACCTTCATTTGTTCCGGTATCTTTATTCAATTTCATTAATTCAATATTACTTTCTTCTAATGCTTTTCTTTCGAGTTTTAACTCTTTTTCAATACCTAACTTATCTTCATAACTTAAATCTTGAAAGCTTTGTTCAAAACTAAAATCAGTATCAGCACTTTCCTTCAATTCAGGCAGATCATTTGTTATAATGGAAGCTTGGTTGATTTTCAGAATTTCGTCGTTTTTAATAAGACTTTCTTTGAATTCATTGATCTCACTTCTTAACATATCCAAGTTTTGATTCAATTGATTAGTCTTTATATCTTTAGGAGATGTGGATGGAGTATCTTTAGATTCGGTTGGTGTCTCATGTTTCTGCTCACTTATAGCATGTTGTGTGTTGTTCGAAGAAGATTGTCTATTAGTATCTTTTTGTGTTTGTGCCACTTTCTGATTGTCATCCAATGGAGCTTGTTGCTGATGGTGATGGTGTTGTTTTTGTTGCTGTAAATGCTTTTGGTGCATATGTTGTTGATGAATTTGCTGCTGTTGCATTTGCAAAGTCTGTTGCATCTGTTGTTGTTGGTACTGGTACTGTCTCTGTTGGTTGGATACTTTTGGTTGTTGGTGAGGTGGTTTTTGTTGCAGCATCCCTCTATGGTGCTTTTTAGACCCATGATGGTGATTATTTATCGGCATATTCGATCCAACTTGTGGCATTGATTGTTGTTGAGCATTCATAGACAGAACTCTTTGGTTGCCTAAAGGTTGCAGCTGCAAAGGCATTTCAGGTTGCAGTTGCAGTTGAGGTATAACTTTCATAGCAGGCTGAAGGGTTTGTTTATTTATTTGTGGAACTTGAGTACCACTACCGTGTCTACTCAGAGGGGCAGAATGGGACGGTCTTTCTGTTCTTTCGGCTCTATGGGCCATATTATGTCTTGGAATTTTACCTGTAGAATTCATTCTAGGATACTCTTGACCAATATAAGGGTGACCACTTGTTTTATTACCCTCAACTGAGTTTTGTGCAGACCCACTAGAAGAGGATCTTGTAGATTGGGTATCAACGGCTGGATTTGAAACTTTCCTTGGATTGGAAGGAATTTGCAGCTGAGGTGGTTGACTTTTAACGTGGGAAAATCTTTTAGCAGTCAAATTATGTTGAGAATACTTGGTAGAAGAAAGTCTATCATCAAAAGACGAGGTTAAAGCAGCAGACGCATAAGGAGAATCTTTAGAAATGACCTTCTGTTGGGATTTCAAATCACTCGGTTCATTAGGATTTCGATAAGTAAATAATGATTGGGAACTCCTCTTAGATGAATAAGACTTTTTATGATGATGATGATTAGGTTTTCCTGAATGCATGTTGGAATGTTGGATTTGTTTTTGATAATAATTAGGTGATAGTGATGAAGGTTTACTTGATTTATATGGGCCATCCAATTGTAATTGAGATGATGATTGATTCATTTGGGGAATAACTTCTGGAGTTATACTATGTCTCAAATTAGCTAATTTATCAGCTTTGGCATGTTGAAGTTTTGAACCCAAAGAACTTGAATTCTTCCTATAATCAATTCTTCTTGATCTTCTGAGGGAAAATTCTTGATTTTGAACATTAATCATTTCATTGGAAGAAGGATCAGTTTCATAAGGGAAAGAAATTTCATTATAAGTTTTATGTGATACAGGAGAAGTTGGGTCATAGAATGAATCTGTTTCTACTGTATGATTTGATCTAGGTGACGAATTCAATTCATCAATTGCCAATTTTTCAACATCAGTGTAACCTAAAGAATTTGCTGATAATGTTCTTGCTACTGTAACAGCATCAGAAGAATTTCTACCGGCTAATCTGGATAATCGTTCAAGTTCATTGGATAAATCTTTCAAGGAAGGATTACTAAACCTATTTGTATTGACTTCATTTCTACTGAAATCAGCACTTTGTCTTTTGATATTAGATTGAGATTGATTTTCTTGTTCTTGACGAAAATGATCTTCGTAAGAAACATCTGGGGGTGAAGGAATGGGCAAAGGTTCATCATCATCATCATCATTATTATTATCGTCATCGTCATTGCCCTGGCCATTATCTTTCCCATGATCGATGTTGTCTTCATTTTTATCGTTATCATTGTTATCATTATGATCATTATCGTTAATTGTATGCTTATCTTCCACCATATGCTTGGAATCATTTCTTGAAATGGATCTTGATAAAGAAGATTTTCTATTAAGAGAATTCTTTCTTGATAATTGACGTTCCATTAAATCTTCAACGGTATTTTGAACATGATGCTTGAAATTTTCAGGGTCAACTTCAGGATGTATATTTGCAGGGACCCATAATAAATCAGCATCTAAGTTATTTTTATGATCAGAATCATTTTCAGTAATTGAATTTGAAGAACTGACTCTAGAAAGAGTAGAATTTTTCTTATTATTTTTTGTTGGAGAAGGAGAAGGAGATGAAGAATTGGAAATTGGAGATGTTGATTTAGATGGAGAATCTGATTTTGCTGGGGAAGTGGATTTTGCTGGAGAAATTGATTTTGTTGGCGATTTTTTTGATTTACTGGGTGATCCAGATTTCAGTGATTTAGAAGGCGAGATTGAAGGAGTCCTTGAAACACTAGTTGATCGCCTTATTCTATCATCAAGCTCTTGTAATTGGAATTGGAAATCGATATCATCATTATTAGGTAAATCTGGATCATAATTCATAAGGTGGCCTATAGATAACCTTTTCAAAGCGGCCACCATTTTCTTTTCTTGTTCTATATCTTTAGCAGCAGATTCATAACTCATTTGATTCAAACTTGAATTTGAATGATTTGAACTCGTTGACATGGTTTTGGGAAACGACTAAAAAAATTTTTACTAAATATGCTTACTTTAAATGGTATAATGCATGGGACTAAATCAATGATATATATAAAAAAAACGAATTCAAACGGTAAATGTACAAATCAAATGCTATTTCTTTGGAAGTGATCCACAAAGGAAGGAATGAAAAATCAAAAAAAAATAATTAAAATTATTAAAAAAAAAGGTTAACAACTATATTGGAATTACAAAATGAGATTTCAAACGCCAGTATTAACTTTTCTTAAAAATTAAGTTCTGTGTAATAAACCAAATCTATTCAAGTACAAAAAATCGGTTAATTTAATGTAATAAGGTCAATAAACACGAAAAAAAAATTTATTGTCCGCGCTTCTAAAAACGGTTAAAATACACAAAATGAAAATTTGGGAGATAGGAGAATGCGATAGTTTAAAAGCATGCGGCGTTGGTGTGCATAAAGTTGAGCTTTGGTAAACTATAAATAACTATAGAATAAATATAAACCAATTGCTAAAAATGAATAATAAATGAATTTAATTGAATTATTATAATCAATTAATAAATCTGGGAATCCCATTAAATTACAAAAAGAATGCATTATTATGCAGCACCACAAATTCTTGTACTTGAATAAGACGTAATTACATAAAATTCCAAATATTGTTGTATAAATTGTTTGAAATACACCATTTATAATAACCATTGATAATTTTAAATTTTTATTTACGATCAAATCATATCCATGATGTATATGAGCTATTCCAAATAGTAAAGGACTGTAAAATATGACAGCTGATTCACTGATTGACTGTATTAAGATATGCGAAATTAATGATCTATAGATGATTTCTTCAGTAATGGGTGCAAATAAATGATCTCTAAACCCCCATATACTGAAAAACAGTTGTTTAAAATCTCTTAACCATACATTAGTATTAAATTTTGTATCTAATAGATAAATCATTATAGGCCCCATATAAAGTATGCACATCATTAAAAAACAGTGCAAGCAATCCCATAGTCCACCCATTGATATTATCAAATTCAATTGCTCTATATGATCCCATACACTATTATTGTCATATTTAGATAAAATATATGGGATAAAACCTATTGATACCCCACATAAAATCGATACATTTCTAAATCTATGCCATATTACTTGTTTATCATTTCTATCTTTACCAATTAAATATTTTGGCCTAATAGTATAAATACTTATGACGTAAGATGATGCAACTAATATACTAAGTATTATGTACATATGCGTGTGTTAAAAATTATTTTAATTAAAATGAGATCAAGTATTCAATTTTTCACACGACTAAACCTTCTTTTTCCTCCAATACAATTTATCGCTTTCTCTCTGACTCATGATTCTTATCTAAAATCACCTACACACGACTCTCAAAATATTTATGTAATATTGAGTCAAATTAACAAAACTTTTCACATTAAACTATAATGAAAATATTTATAAGAAATTTTTCAAAAAGTTTTGTTCCATTTAAAGGACAAAATTTAACTGAAAAAATAGTTCAAAAATATGCACAAGGATTATCAAATGGTAAAAAAGTTTATAGTGGAGATTATGTAACTATTCAACCAGCTCATTGTATGTCTCATGATAATTCATGGCCTGTTGCAACAAAATTTAAAGGTTTAGGAGCAAAAAATGTTAAAAATAATCGTCAAATTGTTTGTACATTAGATCATGATGTTCAAAATAAAACAGAAAAAAATTTAACAAAATATAAAAATATTGAAAATTTTGCTAAAGAACAAGGTATTGATTTTTACCCTGCAGGAAGAGGTATTGGACATCAAATTATGATTGAAGAAGGTTATGCATTCCCATTAAATTTAACTGTTGCTTCAGATTCTCATTCAAATACTTATGGAGGTGTTGGATCATTAGGTACTCCAATTGTTAGAACTGATGCTGCTTCAATTTGGGCAACAGGTCAAACTTGGTGGCAGATTCCTCCAGTTGCAAAAGTTGAATTAATTGGTAAATTACCACCTGGTGTAACTGGTAAAGATATTATTGTTACTTTATGTGGTATTTTTAATAATGATGAAGTTTTAAATCATGCAATTGAATTTGTTGGTGAAGGTGTTGAAGATTTATCAATTGATTATAGATTAACTATTGCTAATATGACAACTGAATGGGGGGCATTATCAGGTTTATTCCCAATTGATAATAAATTAATAGAATACTATCAAGATAGACTTACAAAATTACCTCAACCTCATCCAAGAATTAATCAAGATACTATAAATGATTTAATTAATAATCCAATTAAATCTGATAATGATTCTATTTATGCAAAACATTTAACTGTTGATTTAAGTACTTTAAGTCCTTATATTTCTGGTCCAAATTCAGTTAAAATTTCAAATTCTTTATATGATTTATCTAATCAAAATATTCCAATCAATAAAGCTTACCTTGTTTCTTGTACAAATTCAAGATTAAGTGATATTAAAGCTGCTGCTGATATTTTAAAAGGTAATAAAGTTAATTCAAATGTTGAATTTTATGTTGCTGCTGCTTCATCATCTGTTCAAAAAGAAGCTGAAGCTATTGGTGCTTGGCAAGATATAATTGAATCTGGTGCAATTCCTTTACCTGCTGGTTGTGGTCCTTGTATTGGTTTAGGTGTTGGATTATTAGAAGATGGTGAAGTTGGTATTTCAGCTACTAATCGTAATTTTAAAGGAAGAATGGGTTCAAAAGATGCTTTAGCTTATCTTGGTTCACCTGAAGTAGTAGCTGCTTCAGCTATATTAGGTAGAATTGGAGGTCCTGAAGAATTAGATGGTTCCCCAGTTCGTTCAACTTCTGAAATTTCAAGAACTTTAACTATTCCTAAATCAAATGAAGAAATTACTGAATCAGAAGATTCTGGATCTGTTGAAATCTTAGAAGGTTTCCCAACTTCTATTCAAGGTGAATTAATTCTTTGTGATGCTGATAATATTAATACTGATGGTATTTATCCAGGTAAATATACTTATCAAGATGATATTCCAAAATCTAAAATGGCTGAAGTTTGTATGGAAAATTATGATTCTGAATTTAATAATAAAGTTAAAAATGGTGATATTATAATTAGTGGTTTTAATTTTGGTACTGGTTCTTCAAGAGAACAAGCTGCAACTGCAATTTTAGCTAAAGGTATGAAATTAATAGTTGCTGGTTCTTTTGGTAATATTTTTTCAAGAAATTCTATTAATAATGCTTTATTAACTTTAGAAATTCCTGATTTAATCAATAAATTAAGAGAAAAATATAAAGATTCAAATGAATTAACTATTAGAACTGGTTGGTTCTTAAAATGGGATGTTACTAAAGCTTCTGTATTAGTAGTTGATTCTGATTCTAATATAATTTTAAGTCAAAAAGTTGGTGAATTAGGTACTAACTTACAAGATATCATCGTTAAAGGTGGTTTAGAAGGTTGGGTTAAAAGTGAAATCTCTAAAACTCAATAATTGCATGTAAATAATAATCTTATTTAATAAATACTAGAACGTTTAATTATTGTTAATTTAACTACACATGAATTACTAATATACATATTTTTACTCTATCATTATTTTGAAGAACAAAATGTCTAAAGTATGAAGAAAAGCTCAACTCTTCTTTGTTGGATTATACATAGAAACTGGTGTATTGACTGGGAAATTATGAATCCCTGATGATTGTCTCCAAGAACCTTTTCCATTAGTATTCTTAGATGTTTCTTTAGATGTATCATTACTTGGTTCTTTTGAAGGGTCATATTCCAACATTGGTCCAAATTTAATCAGTATTGATTTATTGTCTTTATTATTTTTCTTTGGATTCTTTACTTGTTGATTGAATGATGTTTGACTAGCTGGTGCTGAATTAATTCCTGGATTCATAGTATTCATTGGAATAGTTTGAAGTTGTTGTTGAGGAAATGAATGCATCATTGCCTCTGAAATTTGGGGTGGTGCCATTTGATTCATTTGATTCATTTGTTGAGGTATTTGTTGTTGGAATTGCTGGGGTATTTGTTGATGTACTTGCTGGCTCATTTGCTGGGTCATTTGTTGTGTCATTTGTTGTTGGAGTAACATGCTTTGTTGTTGTTGCTGCTGCTCTAATATCATTTGCTGGAACTGTTGATTCTGTGAAACCTTTTGTTGAAGTTCGAATGGCAATGTGTTACAAGGAACAACCCCGTTACCTGTATTGACCATATATCCTGAAGCTAATTGCCTATCTTGTTGAAAACTTTGTACGTTCATTTGCATTGGTTTCTGTAAAGAATTTTCCTTTTGTTGTTGTTGATTAAAAGAAGGCAAAGAATTTTCATTAGGTAAGAATTTTGCTGGTGTCGATGTTGATAATCCTGAGTTAGGTGTTTCTGAGAATGATTTGGCTGGATTAAAAGCTTCAGTGTTGAATTGGCTTTGATGGAATGGTGATACCATATCAGGTGTTGATGAATTGTTTGTAACAGCTCTATTTATCAACGGTGATCTATTATCAGTAGTGAAATTCATCTGAGAACTCATTGTTGGAACACTTGTAGTTGATTGAGAATGTTGGAAAGGATTTGCAACATGGCCAGGACCGCTTTGTTTAATACTAGCATGATTCATAGTATTAATGGTCATTGAATTGTAAAGAGGTGCAGTAGCTGGACCTGCATCAATAGAATTATTTTTGATACTTGAAAGATCGATTTTAGATGGCCTTTTTGGAGTGAATTCATGATTTCTGATTGGTGAAGAATCTGCCCAAACTGTTTCATTTTCATCATCCAAATCATCATCCAAATCATTATCTTTCTTTTCAATATTACAATGTTTAATATAATGAACATTTGATTTACCTTGCAGATTTGATTTATTGAATTTATGAATGAAACATGCTTGAGGTATAAATTCATTTGAACTATTGGTTTCATGCAATATTTGAACAATTGAGATTTTAGAAATTAATTCAGGATCACTATTTCCATTTATCATTAACGATAAGAATCCATTCCAAAAATTCTTCAAAAATGGGATACTCATTTCAAATTTATTAGTAGAAGAATTATAATAACCACTTATTGGTTCCTTGATTTCTAATAATAACTCATCTTCATTAAAGATTTTAGAGGAACATTTCCAATTTAATATAGATGAACCGAATTTTTCATTATTGATTAATAATCCAATAAATGCTTTAATAGAACCATTTTCTAAATCTAAAGGATTGGCAGAAGAAATGACTGAATCTAAAGATGTAAAAGAACTTGAAGTATACATATTAGTATTCAAATGAGTGGAAATTTGTATAATTTCAATTGAATTTGATTCGTAAGATTCAATTATACTTTTAGATATTAAGTCATTTTCTTTTAATTTTAATTTTTTTGTCAAAGAAGAAGATTTTAATTTCATTGGAGAAGAATTTGATTTTAAATTTAATTTAGTAAATTGATGATGAATATTTGAATTATTTTTTTTATAATCTAAAGTTAAATCATTTATTGAAATTTTAGAAGGATTTTCTAAAGGAATTGGAGAATTTTGTAATCTTAAATCTTCATCAGGAGTGAAAATTAAATCTAATTCTTTATCAATTTGTTCATTAATTTCAGTTGTGTTAATAGAATCTAATTGACTAGTATTAATTAAATTTTCCAATGGAGTTTTTATGATATCTTCAATTTCATCAGTAATGAATAGATTATTTGAACCATTTGAATCACTCGATTGTAAATTTAATTTAGTTAATTTAAAAAGTCTTGATGCAATTTGTTTTGGATTTCTTAAATTACCAGTTTTATTTAATAACATCCTTGAAATAACTTTATTTTGAGAAACATTCTTTAACACAGAAGATTTGGAACCTTGATTTGATTTAAAGGCTTTATATTTAGAATAAGAAGACATTAAAGCATCATCTAATTCATCATTCCATAATTTACTAGTAGAATCTGTTGAATTACTAATAGATGAACGAATTGATCTTGGAGGAGATGCAATAGTTTCAATTTTTGATGCAACTGAAGAGCTTGGAGAATCAGTTATAGAAACTCTTCTCTTTTTTAAAGTATTTGAAGTGGAATTAAATAAATTTAAATTTGAAGATACCTTATTCTTAAATAACTTATTTGGAGTTAAAAATTCATTTTTATTATTAGATTTTGGAGAATTTGTTGTATGAGGTTGAATATTCTCTTTATCTTCAATACCATTAAAATTTTTAGAGGATTCATCTTCATAAATTGAAGTTAAATGAGTTAAATTATTATTTACTGAAGAATTACTTTCATTAACAGACCATAAATCATTTTCATTTGTATCATCATTAGTAGAATCATCAGAATCATTTTTAGATGATTTATTTAATGAAGATGATAAAGAATCTAAAAATTTATTACCAATTTTTGAAGGAGTTATTGGATTAAGATTAAATATATTTTTATCATTGTCCTTTTTATTACGATTTGAAGTTTGAAAAAATCTTTGTGGAGATAAAGAACTTAAAATATTTAAATTTCTTGGTGAATTAAATTGAAATGTTGACAGGAATCCTAAACCAAAACTTAATGCAGAACCTGGACTTTGTTTAATAAAATTATTACTTGAAGGAAATCCTAATGCGTTATTATCATTATTATTGTCGTTATCATTATTCGTATTGGCTTTACCTGTAGTTCTTGGTGTTTTAGGCGGTCCCAGGTGGGTTATACTTATGCTAGGTTTACTCATTTATAATTATGTTAAAAAGGTTCTAATGTCTTTTGATTGCTATGAATAATGGTATAAATTGGTATAATTGTAAATGAATCACTGTAGTCTTCTTCTTAGACGTACTCTTCTTTGGAATTACGTCGTTCTAAATGAATGTAAAAGTTTGAAGGTCGAAGAAACAAATCAGTGAAGAGACAGGTAAAAAAAAAAAACTTACTTCGATATGAAATGGATTTGCTATACTTTATTTACTTTTCATGAATCAGTAACACAAAAACGCGCAATAGTCAGGATACGCTTTTTTGAAAAAAAAAATTAAAATGGCGTTGTTTGAGCTGAGGTTCGGTGGCTTTACTACCATTGTTAAGAAAAGGGTTCCCGTGAAACGAATGGTGGTGGACTTAAGATGATGAATTAAGAGGTGCTTTGATTTATGTATCAACAGAATTCAAGTACGTTTAAAAGGAAAGGTTTATCAGACATTAGTCCCTTTACTCTCAGTGCTCATGCAACCTCAGTACCTCTCCTTATCTATTGCGCACCCACGGTATAATGAAATAATCCGCCTTATCCCATTAGGTTTTAATGGAATAATTAATTTGCGGCTTATTTTCGTGTCATTTCAGTTAGATGTTAAGCGGGCAATTTATATTTTTCCTCTTTATTTACATATTTAAAACCTTTTTGTTGTTATGAGATAATTCCGTCTTCGTAAATCAAAAGGGTCCCCCTCACCTTTGAAGGCTTCTGGGGAAATACGCGACTTGACTCAATTATATTTAAATTTCACAATTTCTTCAATTATTGCTTCACTTAATCCAGGCTGTTGATTTTCATATTCTGTGAGCATTTCAATTAATTTTTCAACTGTTTGTTTAGTACTATTCAATTTGGCTCTTAATTTAACTCTTTGTAAACAATAAATAAATATGTCATGTGACTTGTAATTACCTGGTGATGAGATTGGTGATTGATTTTCTTCGTGTTCCAGGATGATTGAATCTTTTAAACTTGATGAAGGTTGATCAATTTCAATTAATGTTTGTTGCATTGGTGTTACATTAATTAATCCACTAATCCCACTATGTCCACTTTGGTGACTATTGCTATTTTCACCCCTGTCAATATTACCATTTCTAGTTGATTCAAAATTCCACTTGATCATTTGGTAATTATTTGTTTCTTCAAATTTTAATTCATTTTTAGGTTTTTTGTATTTCTTATTAATTAATACCCATTTATTCTTCTCTTCAATTAATCTAATTATGTTAACATGTCTTTTAATATTTGTAATGAATTTATGATGCAATAAAGTGGAAGAATTTGGTCTTTTATTTGGATTTTTAATCAAACAATATTTAACAAAATCTTTAATATTTTCACTATATTCAATTCCTTTTAAAACTGGTGGCTTTTGTTTAGGAATTTCAAATAAAATTTTTAATGGATTATGCTCAGATAATGGTGGTACCCCTGTAACTAATTCTATTGTTGTAATCCCAGTAGACCAAATATCTGCCTTTTCATTATACCCGTTTTCTTGTCTTGATATAACTTCAGGTGCCATCCAAAATGGCGTCCCAACAAATGTATTCCTTTTTAAATGTGTCATTGTAATTTCTCCACTTACTCCAAAATCAGCTAATTTGATTCTGCCATCTATAGTTAATAAGATATTTGCCAGTTTTATATCTCTATGTACTTTATTCTCTCCATGAAGATATGATAATCCTCTTAACACATCTCTAATAATGAATGCTGTAGCTTCTTCATTTAATTTTTTATGACATCTTAACAAATCAGCACATGATCCGCCTCCACAGTACTCCATAACAATCCACATTCTTGTATTATTAACAAAAGTTTCCATGTATTTAGTGATATATTCTGATCTTAACCTTGAAAGAAATTGGATCTCTTGGATCAATACACTAATATCTTCATTACTCTCATCCAAATCTATTACTTTTATAGCTACAACACTTGAATCATTCTTCAGCTGAGCCCTATAAACGTCTCCAAATGTACCTCTTCCGATACATTCGTGAATTTCATAATCTTCTAAGGTCATTTTAAAGAGCACAATATATTTTGCAACCTTTTTTTTTTTCTCACATTTTGTAAATTTCGCAGCCACAAACTTCTGTCTCAATTGTTTAATAATAAATATATAATGTTACTAAATTCTATCAAACTATACAAGTGATTCACAAAAAAAAAAAAAAAATCCAAAAAAATCCATTCATGAAAGCTTTTCATACTTTAAGTTCCAATATGTTATTGCCTTCTCAGATAAATCCATTTGTGGTTCTACAGAAGGTAATTTACACCCATTTAATAATAATAATTCAGTTATAACAAAATATTTTTCACCTGAACCATCTTCAAGTACTAAATATTTTCTTAATGAATATTCAAATAATGTTACTAATAAATCTTTACCTCTTATTTGTAAATTTACATTAAAATCACCTCCTAATAAAATATATTTTATTGTATCTCGTATATCAATTCTTTGAATAGCTCTTATTAATAAATCATTAGTATTATCCATTGGAATTTTATAAAGTTTTATAACATATTTGTTTTTAGTGAATTCTAATCTTTGATCGAATGAAGTTAATTGATATTTATTAACATCACCCAAATCATTTTCCAAATATGAATTATGAATTCTATTATTAACATAATTCAAAAGCACTTCAACTTCTTTTTCAAAATTGTCATATTTTAAGGACTTAATTTTAGATACATGACTTCCTAAATTTCTATGACATGATGAACAATTAATACATAAAACAACCAAAAAATTTATTGATATCCATTCAACTGATTCAGTAGATCCACAATCAGCACAAATATGATTATCACTATTTGTTATACCTCTAACTGTTTTTAAATAATCTTTAGTTATTATAGAATCAGATCTTAATAAAACTGGTGAAACAGAATTTTCTCCTATTGTTAAAATTGGTTTATCAAATTTCATTTGAAGTTTTTTAAGTCCACTATATTTATCTTTCAGTTGATATTCATTTTGTTGTGATACTTGATGATTTTGATATGGTTTATTATAATTTTCTTCAAGTTTATCTGTATTTACTAACAGCCTTGCATTATTTAAAGTCTTAATCCATTTATTTTTTTCAACTTCATCAATAGCTTGAAATGTATGCTTTTGACCTGAAGATGTGAAAATTTCAAAACAATGTTGACGTTTATCATGAGTTATAGGTTTAACATTACTAAGTGCTAATTGAATTGGTTTATGAATTGGTGCACTCCCAGTTCTCCAATCGGAATATTCTCTCAATTCTCCATTTTTAATTACTATCCATTCTTTGTGCCATCCTTGTTTCCCTTGTCCACCTAATGCATATAATATACCTGATAATTCAAATGATTGATCTGAATATAAATTTAAGTCTTTTAAATCTTCTAAATCATTCGATGATTGTTTTGAAGTAAATAATGAATTTAAATTATCTTCAGTAACTGGCGAATCGTCATTGGAATCAATACTGACATTTAAATTATTTTTTCTTACTAATTTAGTCAATTCTTCATTAGTTTCACAAGTTTCAACCATTTGTCTTAATTTGAATTTTTCAGAATTATATTTAATTAAAACTGCCAAATATACTTTATAATTATCTTTTAAATTTATTGAATCTTTATTAATTTTACCATCAATAAATTCTGCATCAGAAAATTTAAATAAATTTTCAAATAATGTATTTAAATATTGATTATTAGAAAAATTATTTAAATAATTTAAATAATCAAATTTACTTAATTCAAATTTTTTTCTTTTAATTAATAATTTCAGTTCAGGTCTTTCTTTTTCATTTGACATATACTTTTTTAACCAACTATAAAATTCTTTAGAATCATTTTCAAAATTTTTCTTTAAATTACCAAGTTCATTAGATTCATCATCAGTATTCGTAATTGATTTAATTTTATCAAGTAGTTTTTTATCACAAAAATCATTAGAAAAAATTGTTAAATTAGTTTCAATTGGTTCAAATAATTGATCTAAAGATTTTTTAAAATCATATTTAAATTTAAGTTTATTAATTAATGGATTTAATAAAGATAAATTATTAATTAAGTCTAAAATTTTTAATCTACTATTAATAAATCTTTTCCTAATAGATTCTAAATTTTTTAATTCATCTATTAATAAAGTAATATTTTTTTGAATTATTGGAATATTTTTTTCATAATTTGTTACACTTTTTCTAAAATCTGGTCCATCTTCTAAAATAAAATTAAAAGATTCTTTATAATCTTGTAAAGTTGGTAATGGTGGGATTTTACCAGATTTTGAAGATTTACGTGAATCAAATCCTTGTAAATTTATTATTTCATCTACCCAAAATTTAAATTCCATCAATGCATTATAATTATTGTTTTCTGATTCGAATATTGTTACACTTAATTGAGTATCATTAAAATATTGATTATTAAACTCATCACTTATAATTAATTTTTGATAATCTTTAATATCTTCATTTAATGGTAAATTTTTACAATCAATTTTTGACATTTCTATATTACTAGGTAAGGTATCCTTTGACATAAGAAAATTTTTTAATTGAACATTATTATAATGTGAACTCTTTAAAATAATTAAAGATTTATTTTTCAAATTATCTAACTTAATTGATAAATTTAATTTAAGATAATGGAAATTATTAGGCATTCTTACTAATAATGGTTGTTCCCATGATTTATCAGCATTCCCAATATATGATATAGGTTCATTTATTTGTTCTTGAGTTTTAGTGATGATTTTATCAATACTTGTAGCTCTCCTATAATTATCTATTTCATTTAACCGTATAGTATATCTGTAAATGTCTTCTTTATCACTACAAACTAGTTGATTTAATTTGATTGCTGGATTATACTCCTCATAAGGGAAAGCCAAGCTTGCAACCGAGTTCATGACTTGAAAAAATAATTAAAAAAAGAAAGAATAGAATGAAATGAAAGACTGTTAAGTACTAAAGTTAGAAATTTAGTATGCAACCTTTTTCTGTCAAACGAGTGCGAAACCGAACAAAATTTCCAAAAAAAGAGCAAGCAGATACTAAAACTTGTGATAAACGGAGATATTTAAAGTATAAAAAAAATGCGAATTCTGTGGATCGAACACAGGACCTTCAGATTAACTGTGACTAAAGTGTTACTTCAGTCTGACGCTCTCCCAACTGAGCTAAATCCGCAAGAAAACCCACGGCGGGAGTCGAACCCGCAATCTTTTGATTAGAAGTCAAACGCGTTAACCATTACGCTACGCAGGCGCTTTCTTGTTTAGTTCTTCCGCTATGTGGAATATGACAGCATGTGCGATAAATTTGTGTCAGAATATCCATTTTTTTGATATAAATGAAGTATATTAGTTATAAAAAATGATTTAAATTATCTAATTATCCAAAATTAGATCTTTCTTTCATCTCTTTTTGACCAATTTACCACTTATTAGTCAAAAATCGCTTCAGTTTCTCTTCGCGATTTGAAAAAAAAACTGGAATTGATTTTGTATGTCTAGAGTGGTAACTTCATTAAGATCAAATATTCATCGTTTTAAGTTCAAATCATTCCATAGTTCCACTTTTAGCATGATTCGTAGTTTCAATCAAGATATTCAATTCAATGAAACTGAATTAAAAATCAAAAATTTATTAACGGAATTTTGTAATTATTACAATAAATCTAGTAATGATAATAATTCCTTAGAATTAAGAATTACAGGTGGTTGGGTTAGAGATAAATTATTAGGACAAGAAAGTCATGATTTGGACATAGCCATTAATAGTTTATCAGGAGAAGAATTTGTAAATCAATTAATGAATTATTTACAAGAATATCATCCAGATTTTAATATAAAGACATCACATACAATTAAAAGGAATCCAGAAAAATCTAAACATTTAGAAACTTGTACTACTAAATTATATAATTTAGATATTGATTTTGTTAATTTAAGGTCAGAAAAATATAGTGATGATAGTAGAATTCCAATTATTGAATGTGGTACAGCTGAAGAAGATGCATTAAGAAGAGATGCAACATTAAATGCATTATTTTATAATTTAAATGAAAATAAAATTGAAGATTTTACTAAAATGGGATTAAATGATTTAAAACAAGGGATATTACGTACTCCTTTACAACCATTAAAAACATTTATTGATGATCCTTTAAGAGTTTTAAGATTGATAAGATTTGCAAGTAAATTTGACTTCATAATTGAAAATGAAACTCTTAATTCAATGAAAAATCCTGATATAAAATATAGTCTTTTAAACAAGATTAGTAGAGAAAGAATCGGTGTTGAATTAGATAAAATATTAAATAGTAATAATCCTCAATATGGATTAAAATTAATTAGTTCAGTCCATTTAACTAGTAGTGTTTTCAATATAGGAGTGGGCACAATTAATGATGCAATTCCAAAATTAAATAATAGTGAAGTTCTTTCAACTTATGAAAGTTTAACTAATGAAGTTACAAAATCAATTGATAAAGTATCTTCATTATTTTCAATATTTCAATCAAATTTAAATGGATTACCAAAACAATATTTTAATGAAATTTCAATGAAAGTATTTTTATTGAGTATAATTTTAAGCCCTTATGGAGACTTTGAATTAAAAATTAATGAAAAAAGATCTTGTATGTCACACGTTCCAGAACTTATTATTAAAGAAGGTTTAAGATTTGGTAAACATGAATTTGAATTAGTTTCAACAATAATTAAAAGTTTTAAATCTCGTAATATTTTTGATGAAATATGTTCAAATGAAATATCAAGATCAGAAGTAGGTCTTTATTTAAAACAATTTGGTGATAATGTTAATTTAAATATATTAGTTAATTTTTTCAATGATTTATTGAATATTACAAAAATTGATATTAATTTACAATCACCTGAACCAATTCCTTTTAAAATTAATAATGAAAATGAAATTATAGATAAAATTCATCAATTAAATTCAAAATATAATCTTGTTTATAAATATATTCAAGAACAAAATTTAATTGATGTTCATAAAATTAAACCAATTATTGATGGTAAAACCATTTCTAAAATGCTTAATAAAAAACCTGGTCCTTGGATGGCTCAAATCACTCATGAAGTATTCGTCTGGCAACTTGATAACCCGTCAGGTTCCCAACAAGAATGCCTCGACTTCTTAAAACAATTCATGTAAATAATCATATAGAGTATATAGAGGAACCCCAAACTTTTCACTTTTCTCACTTTTCACTATAGTTGACTCATTCATGCGCGATGATGCATTTCCCAAATTAGCATAATAATTTAAAACGGTTTTTTCTCTCTCGTTCACTAATTAATCTTTTTTTTTTCATTCCCTTTACTGAAAAGTTACCATGTCTAAAGTTGAAAAAGTTTCAATTTTAGGGTCAGAAACTATCCATGTTGGGTATGGTATCCAAGACCATATAGTGGAAGAGATTCTTTCGAATGAAAAATCCTCCACTTATGTAATTATAACAGATTTAAATATGAGTAAAACTGAACCATATAAGAAATTAGTTGAGAAATTTGATAAAGGTTTAAAGAATAAAAATGTTGAATCTCGTTTATTATCATTTCAAGTACCTCCAGGTGAAGATAATAAAACTCGTCAAACTAAAGCTCAAGTAGAAGATTTTTTATTACAACAAGGATGTACTAGAGATACCGTTATATTAGCAGTTGGTGGTGGTGTAATTGGTGATATGATTGGATTTGTAGCTGCTACTTTTATGAGAGGAGTTAGATTCATTCAAATTCCAACTAGTTTATTAGCAATGGTTGATTCTTCAATTGGTGGTAAAACTGCTATCGATACTCCTTTAGGTAAAAATTTCATTGGTGCTTTCCATCAACCTCGTTATGTATTTATTGATGTTTCATTCTTAGAAACTTTACCAACAAGACAATTTATTAATGGAATGGCTGAAGTGATTAAAACTGCTGCCATTTGGAATGAAGGTGAATTTAAAAGATTAGAAAATTTTGCTAAAAAATTTCTTCAAGTTGTTACTAGTAAAAATCTTGATTTATCGAGTATTAAAAATGAAATTATTAAAACTGTTTTAGAATCTGCTAAAGTTAAAGCTGATGTTGTTTCTAATGATGAAAAAGAATTAGGTTTAAGAAATTTACTTAATTTTGGTCATACTATAGGTCATGCTATTGAAGCTATTCTTACACCTGAAGCTTTACATGGTGAATGTGTTTCAATTGGTATGATAAAAGAGGCTGAATTAGCAAGATATTTGGGTATTTTATCTCCTGTGGCTGTTGCAAGATTATCTAAATGTCTTGCTGCTTATGGATTACCTATTTCTTTAGAAGAAAAATCATTTGTTGAAAAAGTTGGTAATAAACTTAATAATTTAGAATTTGATATTTTATTAAAGAAAATGTTAATAGATAAAAAAAATGATGGTAGTAAAATTAGATGTGTATTATTAGAATCAATTGGTAGATGTTATCAATTAAAAGCTCATCAAATTTCTAAAGAAGATTTAGGATTTGTTTTAACTGATGAAGTTATTGTTCATAAATTTGATCCAGAATATTTACCATCTTCAAATGTAGTTATTCCTCCAGGTTCTAAATCTATTTCAAATAGAGCTTTAGTTTTAGCTGCCTTAGGTTCTGGTACTGTTCGTATTCAAAATTTATTACATTCTGATGATACTAAACATATGCTTGCAGCTGTTTCTAATTTAAAAGGTGCTGAAATTGGTACTGAAGATAATGGTGAAACTTTAGTTGTTAAAGGTAATGGTGGTAACATGGTTACTTGTTCAGATGAACTTTATTTAGGTAACGCAGGTACTGCTTCAAGATTTTTAACTACTGTTGCATCTTTAGTTGGTATTAATACAGAAACTAATCAAGAACATGTTATTTTAACTGGTAATGCAAGAATGCAAGAAAGACCAATAGGTCCATTAGTTGACGCTTTGGAATCAAATGGTGCTAATATTGAATATTTAAATAGAAAAGGTTCTTTACCTTTAAAAATTGCTGCCGGTAAAGGTATTAAAGGTGGTAGAATTGAATTAGCTGCTACTATTTCATCTCAATATGTTTCATCCATCTTAATGTGTGCTCCATATGCTCAAGAACCAGTCACTTTAGCTTTGGTAGGTGGTAAACCAATTTCTCAACTTTATATTGATATGACAATTTCAATGATGAAATCATTTGGTATTGAAGTTACAAAATCTACTACTGAAGAATATACTTACCATATTCCAAAAGGATCTTATACTAACCCACCAGAATACGTTATTGAATCCGATGCTTCTTCTGCTACTTATCCTTTAGCTTTTGCTGCTTTAACAGGAACTTCTTGTACTATTCCAAATATTGGTTCTGCTTCATTACAAGGTGATGCAAGATTTGCAGTTGATGTTTTAAAACCAATGGGTTGTAAAGTTGAACAATCAACTCATTCAACTACTGTAACAGGTCCAGATATTGGTTCATTAAAACCTTTACCTCTTGTTGATATGGAACCAATGACTGATGCATTTTTAACTGCATCTGTTGCAGCAGCTGTTGCAATTGATGGTAATCAATCAACTTCCATTATAGGTATTGCTAATCAAAGAGTTAAAGAATGTAATAGAATTGCAGCTATGGTAACTGAATTAAAGAAATTCGGTGTTACTGCTAATGAATTAGATGATGGTATTGAAATACATGGTATTGATTATAAAAAATTAAAATCTCCTGATGTAAAATCAAGAGGTGTTCATTCATATGATGATCATAGAGTTGCTATGTCATTTTCATTACTTGCTGGATTATGTCCTGAACCAGTTTTAATTCAAGAAAGATCTTGTACTGGTAAAACATGGCCAGGTTGGTGGGATATTTTACATACTAAATTCAATGTTCCACTTGAAGGACATGAACCTGCTAAAAACATCCAAAAAAGTGGTGTACTAAATGGTGATAAATCAGTTGTAATAATTGGTATGAGAGCTGCAGGTAAATCTACATTATCAAAATGGATTGCAAATCATTTAGGTTTCGAATATGTTGATTTAGATAATGTATTTGAACAAAGATATTCAGATATTAGAGAATATATCAAAGAGAATGGATGGGAATCATTCCGTGAAAAAGAATCTGAAATTGCTAATGAATTTATTAGTACAGAAAAGAAAAAATATGTTATTTCAACAGGTGGAGGAATTGTTGAAAGTGAAGGTGCAAGAAATACTTTAAAAAATTATATTAATGCTGGAGGATTAGTTTTATTTTTACATCGTGATATTGAAGAAACTGTTACATTCTTATCTGCTGACACAACTAGACCAGCTTACCCAGCTGAAATTAAAGAAGTTTGGAATAGAAGAGAGCCATATTATTATGAATTTTCTAGTCACCATTTCTTTTCACCACACTGTAGTAATAATTCAGAATTTGAACAATTAAGAAAAGCTTTCTTACAATTTATTGATATTATTACAGGTTTAAAATCTAATTTAATTCCAAAAACTAAAACTTATTCAATTTCATTACAAACTTCAGATATTAAATCTTTAGAAAAAGATTTTATTGAAATTTCATCAGGAGTTTCAGCAATTGAAGTTAGAGTTGATGAATTTACTAATACTAGTAATGATACTATTAGACATCAATTTGCAGCAATTAGAAAAGTTTCAACTTTACCAATTATCTTTACAGTTAAAACCAAATCTCAAGGAGGAAAATTTGAAGATAATAAATTAGATGAATTAGAAGATTTATATAAACTTGGTATTAAATTAGGTGTTGAATATATTAATATTCAATTAGATTTACCAAATGAATTTGTTTCAAAAATTGCTAATATCAAAGGATTTACTAAATTAATTACATCATATGAAAGTGAATCAAATTGGAAATCAGTTGAATGGATTAATAAAATTAATTTAGCAAAAAATGTTAATGCTGATATTGTTGAATTTATTGGTAAAGCTAAAACATTAAAAGATAATTTAGAATTAGAAGAATTTAGATCATTAAATGATTCAATTCCATTAATTGCTTATAATAAAGGAGAATTAGGTAAATTATCTAAAGCATTAAATAATTTATTATCACCAATAACTCATGAATTATTACCAAATTATAATAAAAATGATTTAACAGTTCGTTCATGTAATAAGCTTTATGGAGAAATTGGAGGTTATATTAATAAGAAATTTTGGATTTGTGGTAAACCAGTTGGACATTCAAGATCTCCACCTTTACATAATGCTGGATATGAAAAACTTAATTTACCTTATAAATTCGATAGATTCGAATCAGATAATGCAGAAGAAGTTTTTAATACATTAGTTAAAAATGTATCAGATTTTGGAGGATTAGCAGTTACAATGCCATTAAAAATTGATATGATGAAATTTGTTGATGAATTATCAGATTCTGCTAAAATTATTGGAGCCATTAATACTTTAGTAGATTTAGAAGGAAAACCAGGTAAATATTTTGGTGATAATACTGATTGGGTTGGTATTAAAAATTCTTTTATTAGAGATGGCGTACCAAATATTAATAATATGGATGTGAATGGTTTAGTTGTTGGTGGTGGTGGTACTTCAAGAGCTGCAGCTTATGCTTTACATAATATGGGTTGTAAAAAAATTTATATGGTTAATCGTACTGCTTCAAAACTTTTTGAAATTAAAAATACAATGCCAAAAGATTTTAATATTGAAGTAATTGAATCAATTGATCAAGTTAAAGATATTTCAAATATTTCTTTAATTGTTTCATGTGTTCCAGCTGATAAACCTTTAGATGAAGGTTTATTAAGTAAATTAGAAATTATTTTACAAAAAGCTATTGAGAATCCAATTGGTGGATTTTCTCCAAGATTACTTGATGCTGCTTATAAACCAAGAGTTACACCAATAATGAAATTAGCTAGTGAAAAATTCAATTGGCAAGTTATTAGAGGGGTTGAAATGTTGGTAAATCAAGGTGAAAGACAATTCGAGATACATACCGGATTCACTCCTCCATATCAAGCCATTCATGATGGTGTTTTAGCACTCGATTAAACTCTTAATATATTATTGTTTGTGAACTTAAACCCCCACTCTAAAACCGCCCAATCCTTTTCTTAAATTGAAAAAGTAACTTCATTCTATCTTCATTTTTACAGATTTATATCAAAAATATATCAGGGATCAACTTTTATATGGCAACATTTACTCTAAATCAACATAAACTTTAATTGTAACCTTTTGATTACGTACATCTTCAGGCCTTATCAAACAACGATGCGCGACAAGTAACAATTATATCAGTCAAAACCCATTATCGATTTTGTTATTCTGAAATGGAAGAACAAGTATCTGGCGGAGAGCCCAGTATACGTAAAAGAAGACTATCAGGAATCAAGTCATCCGGTAATAGAAGACGACTTGATTCTGTGTTCCCCAACCGTAGATCCAAAGCCGGGCCAATACTACAGGAATCATTTAGTAGTAATAATGCATTCAGGGACATGATAGATTTGACTCTACTGGACGATGAGGCTGAAAAGGAAGAAGAGAAAAAAGATCCAACTTCCCAAATAAAGGGCGAAGAAAGAGGTCAAAATCATGAACAAACATCAAGAATGGAACCTCCGTTTTCATCTACGCAAGAGGTCAATAGTGAAGATGACGGTAACACGAAATCCCCCAGTGTCACACCAGCTCCACCATTAGACGAGTCTTCTATATCTGATATCAGTGAGAGTGACCCAGAAAACATTTCAGAAAATGTACTAGAAACGATTCCAGACCGTAAAGTTGAAAGCAAACTAGAAGACAACTCAGAAACTGAAAAACAACTGTTACCCAGCAAAGCAGACTCGACAATTTACCTAAATGATGAAGATGAAGATGATGATATAATGATAATAGAACCCGAACAATTTGAAAATGTCGAAAGTAAATCCAAAAAAGAAGACTTAGATGACAATAAAATACTGTTTAATTCACCTGCACCGGTCCCACATTTTGGTGAAGAAACTGACAATAAAGCAGAAGCAGAACTAATTAGAAATCATGAGATGAATGCAAGGAAAAATGATTTGGAACAGGAAACTATTGTTTTAAGTTCAGATAACAAAAATATTCAATTAAATATTGAAAGGTATAAGAGTGGAATTGATGCAATGCAAGCAAATGGTCAAGATTCTCTTGAAAATCCTCATTATAGAAATTTGATAAATTCTATTGAAATAGCGAAGGATAACTTAAAACGTAATATTAACAAAATACGATCAAATGGAAGGGTAATTGAAGAACTTACCTCAAGACAAAATGATGCATCTAGTAATTGGGACGAGAAACGAAAAAGAAGAAAAGAAAAGTTGGAAAAACTTGATAGAGAAAGAAGAATGATTGAAACGCTTCGCCATCAAGCTGAAAACGATGCAAGGACTCTTAGAGACAGAATTTCATTATTACCCCCTCAAGAAAGATCTACAGTAGCAAGTAGCTTCAAATGGAGATGGTGGGATAACTATAATGGTAGATTGAGCAGATTATTTCAGCAACTTGGAAGGTCTGATATAGGAGCTGAGCTGGCAAGATGGCTAGCTTATGCTAACACACTCTTCGACAAGCTTTCGGCCAATCCTTCAAACGTTCCAGCTGAAATGGATCAACCATATACGCTTCCTTCAACAAATTTACCAGGTTTTCAGAATCAATCACAAGAGTTTTGGGGACCACAAGCTTCAAATTTAATTCCTGAACTTAATTCAACATTTAGTGATTATATTCCACATAATGATTATCAACAAAATAATAATTCTAATTCACTACAAGAACTTTACCAAGCAAATTCTTTTCAACCTATTTATGGGTCTAATATGAATTATCGAGAGGATGCAGGCATCCAAGATTTATTAGATAATATCCAACATGATGATGAAGAGCAAGGTAAAGATCTTGCAAATACACCATCAGAATTATCTATCTCTTTGTTGAAACATCAAAGAATTGGGTTGAGTTGGTTATTAAGAATGGAAGAATCTAAATCAAAAGGTGGAATTTTAGCTGATGATATGGGGTTAGGAAAGACAATTCAAGCTCTTGCATTGATTCTTTCAAACAAAGCTGAGAATAAGGATACTAAAACAACTCTTGTAGTTGCTCCTGTTTCTTTACTAAGGCAATGGGCAGGTGAAATTGAAGCAAAAATAAAACCATCTTATCAATTGAAAGTGGGATTATTTCATGGAAGTTTAAAAGCTAAGAATTTCAGAACTTTTAAAGATATTAAATCTTATGATGTAATCATGACTTCATATGGTACATTATCATCAGAATGGAGGAAACATTATGGTAATGCATTATCCAATATGCCCAATACACTGGAAATTCCGAATTCAACTATTGGAGGAGAATATTATTCTTCACCATTATTTGAAAAAGATGCTATTTTTCATAGAATTGTATTAGACGAAGGTCAAAATATTAAAAATAAAGCTTCTTATGCTTCTAGATCTGTTGCTACGTTAAGAGCAAAATATAGACTTTGTTTGACTGGTACTCCAATGCAAAATAAAGTTGAAGATTTATATCCGTTATTAAGGTTTTTACAGATAAAGCCATATGATAAACATTTACATTTTAAAAGTCAAATTGCATCTGCTATAGATTCAAAAGAAGATAGAAGAAGAGCCAATGGTATGAATAAATTAAGAGCATTATTAAAAGCAGTATTATTAAGAAGATCAAAAAATTCAGAAATAGATGGTAAACCAATTTTACAATTACCAGAAAAGCATATTATTATGGAAGAAATTGAAATGGATTCAGAAGAAAAAGCAATTTATGAAGAATTTGAAACTGGAGCAAAAAAAGATGCATCAAAAATATTGAAAACTAAAGGTAATTTTTCTAATATTTTAGTTTTATTATTAAGATTAAGACAAGCATGTTGTCATTATTTCCTTTGTGAACTTGGATCAAATGAAGAAAATTATAGAGCTAAAAATTGGCGCTCTTTACTAAGAGCTATAAATAGATTGGATGATATTAAAAATGAAAAAATTTTAAATGAATTAAATCTGAATAATAAATCTATTAAAAGCGATGCTGAAGAAGAAGATGAAATTATTCAAATTGATGATGAAGAAAAAGATTCACTCGTTGAAATCAAAAATTCGGAAAATGTTCAAAAAGACATCAAAGAGAAAACATTAGCATGTCCAATTTGTATGACAGTTATTACACCACAATCAATTATTGCATTTCCATGTACACATAAAATTTGTGAAGAATGTATTGAAGAATTTTTTGAAAAAAATACCGATGAAAATGATGGATGTTCAAGATGTATGATTTGTAAAGCTAATGTTAGACCAAGTGATTTAATTGATTATAAATTATTTCATATGTCTAAAGTAGAAAATATGACAATTAATGCCTTAAATGATTATTTTAATGAATCATTTTCTAATGGGAAATTATCAATTTCACAAAAAATAAGAAGATTAATTATTAAGTATGATGGATTTACAGCATCAGCTAAAATAGAAAGAGCAATGGAATTAATTCATAAAATTACAACTGAAAATTCATCTGATAAGATAATTATTTTTTCACAATTTAGTACCTATTTTGATTTATTAAAATTAGTTTTTAATAGAGAAAATATTCCATTTTTAAGATATGATGGATCAATGACAGTTGATAAGAAAGATCAATCAGTTAAAAAATTTTATCAAGGTGATACTAAAGTGATGTTAATTTCTTTAAAAGCAGGTAATGTTGGATTAACATTAACATGTGCTTCACATGTTATTATAATGGATCCATTTTGGAACCCATTTGTTGAAGAACAAGCAATGGATAGAGCTCATAGAATCGGTCAAACAAAGGATGTTTACGTTTATAAAATACTTGTTAAAGGTACAGTTGAAGAAAGAATAATGGAATTACAAAGGAAAAAGAAAGAAATTATTCAATCTGCATTAGATGAAACTGGTATGAAATCAATCAGTAGATTAGGTAGAAGGGAATTAGGTTATTTATTTGGATTAAATGCGTTACCATTAAATGAAGAAGATCAATAGAAAACTAAATAAATAAATGTGTGTAGAGTATTTGTAATAATTTATTGTAATAATTAAAATTATTTAAATTTCTTAATTTTTAATAGATTATTTATCCATAATGATTCATCAATTATTTTATTTGAATGGCATAATTCCCAAATGAAAAAATTTTCAAAATTTTGATTGAATTTGTTAAATGAATTACAAAGATAAATAATTTGTAAAATTAAACCATTTAATTCAGAATCATTTGAAGAATTTAAATTTGGTAAATATTTTTTTAATTCAATTATTAATAAATTTAATAAATTTTTAATAAATTGATTAATTAATAAATTATCTTCATCTTGATTAATAAGATTTAAATGATTAAAAGTTGTATTAAACATTGATAATGAATTAAATATAAATTCTCTATAAGTTTCAATATATCTTTTTAAATATATTAACTTATTAAATTTAATTAATGGAATTAAATTAGATAATTCATTAAGTATAAATTTAAATCTTGAATTAAAATAAATTAATTTTAAAAATCTTGTTCTTGAAGGTGATTGTAAATTTGAATTAATTGAAAAATCATTAAAATTTAATTTATTTAAAATATTAAAAATTTTAATTAAATTATTTTGTTTTAAATTTGTATTTAATAATTTAATTAATTTTTTAATCATTAAATTTAATTCATATTTAATATTTAAATTAATTTTATTAAATATTGAAATTTTTGGATATTTTATAATTAATGTATTAACTAATATGAAAATTTCAAGTGCTTCTTGATAATTACCTTGTAATATACAAATTTTACATAATGTAGGTAATTCTAATAAATCAAGAATTGAATCTATATTGTTAAGAATTGAAGTATTTAAATTAATTGAATTATTTAATTGTTCATTAAATAATGTTGAATTTCTATCTATTTTTAATAATTTAATTAATGAATTTACTTCTTCGTTAATATCATGATTGATTTTATCATTGATTTTTTTAAGGTTTTTACTAATATCAATAATTATATCTCTATTTTCATTCGTTATATTTGATAATTTTTTATTTGTTATACTTTTTTGGTTATCTAATTCTGCAATTTCTTCTGTTAGTGTTTTGTTATTTGATTTACTTGTGCTTGTATAAGTTTCTGTAGATAGAAGATTTTCATTGACCAACAATTCCTCCAAATATTTCTCGGAAGCTTTTAGCAATTCGGGTGTATTAACATATTGTTGTAAGTCTTGATTATCTGATAAAAGGGTATTTAATAGTAGTGACATATAGACACTTTTAATACTTGAATTTGAGAATCTGTCGTCTTTATGTTTTAGCGGTCTTTATGTTTTAGGTGCACACACGACGATTCTTTTTTGGTTGCAAATCTTATTAAGAATTCAATTATAGAAGATATTAGAGTACAGTGATGATCTGGAAGTAACCAGGAAACATCCATGAAAGCATATTAGATCACTGGTAGTTATTAATGAGTATGTTTCTTGGTGGTGATAGCTGAGAGTGAAATCTGTGAATTATACAAGTTGTAAAAAGCACCGGTATATTTAATGAACTACCCTTGACAGCCCTCTATATCCAGAAAAGATAGACTACGACTATTCTATCTAAAGGAATCATCCTTGGTTATAAAATTCAAGCTAGCAAATACTTCTAATTTGCAACAAGAGCACGTGACCAAAAACCAACCATCACACATACACGACCATAGAAAACAAGTAGTCCCTCAATTCTCACTCACCAAGGGAGAACGCCGACCTAGTAACTTTCAAGGGGGCATTGTACATTCATTTCAATAAGTCATGGAAGGATTGTTCTTTAATATTGATTACGGATACCTCGAAGGGATTGTTAGAGGATACAGAAACGGTCTTTTGACATCCAATCAATATTTGAATTTAACTCAATGTGATAATTTAGAAGATTTAAAATTACAATTATCATCAACAGATTATGGGAATTTTTTAGCATCACATACTGGACCATTATCAACATCAATAATCAGAGAAAGTTTATCTAAAAAATTATATCAACAATTTCAATATTTAAATCAACAATCACTGGGGAAATTAATCAAATTTTTAGATTATATTAGTTATGGATATATGATTGATAATATTGCTTTAATGATTACAGGTACATTACATGAAAGAGATAAATCAGAAATTTTAACTAAATGTCATCCATTAGGATGGTTTGATACTTTACCAACATTATCAATTGCAACAGATATCGAAAGTTTATATAATACAGTATTAATTGACACACCTTTAGCACCATTTTTTAAAGATTGTTTATCAGCAGATGATTTAGATGATTTAAATATTGAAATTATAAGAAATAAATTATATAAAAATTATTTACAAAGTTTTAAAGAATTTGTTGAAAATGAATTTAATTCACCCGATAAAGAAATTATGCTTAATTTATTAAATTTTGAAGCAGATAAGAGAGTAATTAATATTTCATTAAATTCAATTAACAATCAAGAATTTACACCTGAAGAAAAATTATCATTATTCCCAGAATTTGGTAAATTGTATCCTGTATGTCATAATGATTTAGCTAATATTGATGATGTTGAACATTTGAAATCAATTATTGGTTCAGTTGGTGAATATAAAGAGTTATTTAATGATCAACAAGATTCTTCTGGTAATACCAAGAATTTAGAAGATTGGTTTTATCATTTAGAAATGAGTTATTGTAAAAATGCTTTCACTCAACAATTTACTTTATCAACTATTTGGGCTTGGTTAAGATCTAAAGAACAAGAAATTAGAAATGTTACTTGGATAGCTGAATGTATTGCTCAGAATCAAAAAAATAGAATCGATAATTATATATCTGTTTATTAAGGATAATTTTCTAAAAAAAAAATTAACAATCTATAAGAAAAATATTTAATATTACATATTTGTACTTGACCATAATTGCAACCTTTATCTCTTTTCAATGGTTCTTTTTATTTTCGCGTCTAAAGGGTATTTTATTATTTTGAATGGATCAAATCACATTTAGTGGGTCGACAAATCAGGTGGCTCATTTAGCAGATTTATTCCAAGCTGCTAGTGAAATAAGTTCACAAGGATTGATAATCATCAATTCCAAAGGAATAATTATATATTGTGAATATAATCATCTATTAAATTGTCAGTGTATTATAGATGCAACGCTATTTAGTAAATTTGTGTTTTATATCAATGATCAAGCCTATGAATTGAATGATGAAGATGGAGAAGAATTAAGATTTGGCATTGATTTGAATCTTATAAATCAATCATTTGAAGCAATTAATTCAAAAGATGTAACTTGTTATTTGAATTATAATGGTGAAGGTTCACCATTTATTATTGAATTTGAAGATAGTATGATGAGTGAATCAATAGAATTCTTAACATTTTATCTTGATATGGTTTATCCTTATGATTTGGACGAGTCAGATGAAGATAATTTCAATTTGTTACCCGATTATAATGAACTACAATATGAAATATTACTCAAAAGTGAATACCTTATCAGTTTATTACAAGATTTATCTCAAATTAACACTGATGATTTATTAATTCATCTTTCGAACAGACCAGAACTAAATTTTATTTCAAGCGGGCCTATTGGATTACTGAAGCTAATATATCCTAATGAAAAAACAATATTAGAGAAATTAGAGATTCATGGCAACGATTCATTTGTATCAAATTTCAATTTCAATAATTTTATAAAGATATTTAGAGGAGTTAAATTGTCAACAAAATGTAAAATCATCAAAGATACTAATGGGGTCTTTTCTATACAATTGATTTGTAAAGATTCCAATTTCCATAATTATTCAGGTAGTTTAATTACTTTCAATATGTTGGAAGTATCAAACGAAAAGAATTTAGATCATGAGATATTCAATGACTTAGAAGATATTTCAATACTTTCACCACCTACCAAAAGGCATAAAGCAGCTTCTACCGAAAGACCTCAAGATTCTAATGGATTTAGCAATATCGAGGTCCCACTATTCTTGTAAATACATGTATTATATATTGGCTTATTTAATTTATAAATAACTAATTTTAAATGCCATTTTTAAAGTTTGTTTCATATTCTCTATTATATTTAAATTCTTTGGTTTGGCTAATCTTAAACCAATTAAAATAACTAGAATTAATAATATTATTGGAGAATTATCTTTCAAATAGTTTTTAACCAAATTATAGTTATAAAGTAATTTTGGAAGAACTTCAGCTGATGATGATGGCAGTGAAGACAGTGATTTAGAAGAAGATCTTTGATTTGAGGTAGAAGAATTGGAACCAGTCGAATCTCTTATTTGTTTTAATGATTTATACTTTAAATCTTTCAGCTTTTCATATTTAGATTGTTGTTGAGATTTCTCTCTTGCTTCATTGATTTCTTTTTGTTTTTGTTGTTCTAATTTATTATTTCTATCATTTTTTAATTTTTCTATTCTTTGTTCATAATAATCTTTATCAGATAATAAAGGATTTTCATTTATAATTTGTTTTGAATTATCATATAAATCCAATTCTGGTAAGATTTTTAGTACAAATAATTCAATTAGTTTTTTCAAAAATTTATCATTGGTACTTTTAGAAAAGTCCAATTTCCCATATATTTTAACAAATTTATCCTTTGATACATTTATATCCAATGAAATATAATATATTAAATATAAATTGTATAATAATTCAGAAGGAATTTCATTCAAATCTTGATAGTAATCTAATAATTTTGAAAGAATAATTTCATCAGACAATTCTTTATTAATTGAACTTTTAGCCGATTGATCTATCATAAAATCATTATTCTGATTTATTAAACCTATCTCTGTGAGGTACAAGTTAAGTATTTTAACGAACAAAGATTCATTGATTGTATCTTTTTCAAAATTAATAAATAAACTAGGATAAAGTTTAAAAAGAATCAGCCATGATTGTGAAAAGTTCTTATTCATAAACAATTTCAACGCCAATTTATAATCATTTTCAATTATATTTGCCGTTGTCAATGAATTTGATAAAGACATGATTTATGAAATTGAATAAAATGAGTGATGATAATGTTGGAAGATAATGTGGAGAGAATATAAACCGCGGGATCTAAATAATAGTGAAGAAAATGGTAGCGCGACAATAGCGCACACTTAATTAATCAAAATGTATTTTTAAACTCTATATAACCGTATCTATGAAATAATATACAATACCCAATAACAAGACACCAGTTCCTATTACTGGGAAACACCAATAAGGAATAATACCAGAATAATCAGGGGGCAGAATAAATGGGAATAATGCCATGAACAAATTTGCAATCAAAAAAATAAGAATCAATAGTATAGGAGTTGCAAAAAATTTTTTAGTTCGATTAGAAAGTAATGATTCTAATTCTGAATTCTTATTCCAAGAATTATCTTTAAATCTGAGGTATAAAAGTCCTCCACTAATTAAAACATTTATCCAAGTACCTGGATAAATATATAAATTTACAATAAATTCATAAATTTCTTTTGAAGGTGGTAAGATTAATACAATAATTGTTACCAACCAATGTAAACCCATTGCAAATTTAAAATTTTTAATTATAGATGAGAATGGAATTAATTTATCTTTAGCTAACTGTTGATTAACAACCGAATGAGTGAAAGAAACCACTAAAACGTTACCAAAATTGGAAATAGCTATTAAAATTGGTAATATTCTACTAGTTAAAGATTCACCAAAAATCTTATTAAAATAAATACCTGCAATTAATGCACCACTTGACATGATTTCAGTTTTAGGAATCACTAATAAATAACTTATTATAACCAAGAAATAAAGTATTGTAGTAATGAAAACTGATAATGGAGCATAAATTGTTAAAGTTTTATAAGGATTTTTAGTTTCACTTAGAACGTAATTTGTATTTTCCCAACCTTTAAAAGAATAAATGATCTCAAGTAATGCCACTGCAACTGAATAAGATCCCGGAGAATTACTCGAAGATAAAATCTGTATATCATGTGGTAAGATTTCTGTTGGTTTTGGAGTTATGAATCCAAAATAAGTTAAACCACCACAAATAACAATTAATGACAAGATTAATAATTTAATTAACCCCAATGATATAAATAAAGCATTAGATTGATCTTTATGAATTAAATGAAGGTAACAACAGAATGTTATACATAAAGTTCCAATTAATTTAACATTAAATTCATTCTCTGATCCATTTATAGCAAATAATATATACTTACCAAAAGTATATGAATTACCCGAACTGAACCCTAATAAAATAATTTGAAATCCATAAACAAACCCAACCAATTTTTTATTGAAAACTTTTTGAAGATAGTTTAATTCCCCACCATTTTTAATAGGTAAATTCATTTGAAATTCAAGGTAGATCATCATTCCACATAATACAACAAAACTCCCTAAAAGCCAAAGTATAAGATATAATTGTGTATTACCTTGACAATATTGATATATAATAGAAGGAGTCAGAAAAATCCCTGTCCCAATCATCTTGTTGATGATTAGAGACATAGCCGAAAGGGCATTAAGACGAGCCATTGCAGTATTGCAGCTTTTCAAAAAAAAAGTGAGGATAAGACACATTTATATAGATTAATTTATGCAATTATCTAAATTCACGTGACAATTTCATTTTTGCAGCCATTAAGTAGTTGAGGTGCCATAAAGTAGTTGAGGTCGTTTATTCATTAATTCTATCTAAATATATTTAATTTTGTTTGTTTTGTGGAAGGTATGATAAGCTTGATTTTATAAATCATAATCAAAATCTGTACTTAAATCTTCCAAGTAATTAACTGATAAAGCTATATTACAATCATTTAAAATTTTATCTTCATCTACTAATTCAGTTAAAGTCTTATCAGTTTTGATTTTATTTAAATAATAATTTGATCTTCTATCAACAAAAGTATCATCAGGTTCATCAACAGAAGAAGATCTTTTAATTATATTTCTTTTAAGTAATTTATTATCTCTATATTCAAAACTTGGGATATCAATTTCTGATAATTTTTCAAAATAGGATAATTTAAATTTGGGATCAACTTTTGAAAAACATTTTGAATCTGGATGATTAAAACTTGGAAATTTTAAATTAATTGAATGGAAATTTGGTAAAATTTGATCAAGACCTGCTTTTTCAGAATTTATTGATAATTTTTTTATAATTTCAATTATTTTGGTATTATATAATTTGATATTTTTCATAAATACTGATGATTTTTTATTTAATGAAGAATCTTTATAATAAATATGATGATCATCTTGAGATTGAATTATTAATGATGAAACATTTTTACTTAAAAGATATTGATTAACAGATCTTATAGTTTCATCATCATCTTTATTAGAACCTTCAGTTGGTCCATAAATAACTAAATCTGTATTAAATTTTGGATAAAAAGTTGGTATTATATTATTTAAGCAAACTGACAAAATATTAATTGGATTTTTTGAATTAACATACCAATTATTATTATCTAAAGGATCATTACCAATTTGTAAATTATTTTTATATTTCATTGGATTAAAACTTGCATCAAATTCTTTTAATTTTTCACTATTGATTAATCCTTTAGCTGATTTTGGTAAATTTAATTTCATTAAATTTTTATAATATAATAAATTAGATGGTAATAAATGATTAAAATCACCTCCATCTAATACACTATCACCATTAATTTGTAAAATATCATCATTTTCTTCATCATTAAGAATTTGTTGATATAATGGAGCTACCAATAAAACATTATGATTTTCCGCTTTTAATTCTTCATAAAGATGTCTAATGTTTTTTGTAACCCACGAATCACTAGATGATAACACAATATTAAGTGCTAAACTATTTGCAATAAACAAAAAGATTGCCAATACTTTCATATCACAAATTATTTCCTCTTTATATAATATAGAAAAACTTTATAAAAAACTTATTCTTTAAATCTTTTTCTCTTCTCTTTTAAATTTTTTTTTGTAAATTAATGATTTCTTATCCTTTTATATAATAACATTACCCATGTGGTTTGTTAACCACATGGCTAAAAAAGTATGTGCGCACACCAAACTTTACGAACTGATAATACAATTTCACTACAAAGACAAAGGGAAAGAAACGTTGCGAGCGACCATAATAATTAAATTACTCTATTAATAGCTAATAGAGGCCATATGTTATGGTTTTGCAATTAAAATAAACCAATTAAAAGGAATATAACATGTCTTCCCATCAAAACAACAATTAGCTGCTCCCCTTTTTTGAAATTTTTTTTTAAGTTAAAGCTTCTTATATGCAAAGTAGTGTATTTAATTAGGCGATATGATTGAGGAAAAAAGGATAAAGGTTAATTTCTTAACCAAATATAGTTACGGTGATCACACGATACTTTATAATTCTATTTTTGACAGATTTCTCAAAAGTATATTTAATTTGCAACATTTCGGTTAAAACTCAATTATATTGATACTATTTCTAATTATATTGTATTTATAAGTTTGTACCAAAAAAACCAATAACAAAAAAACTTTAAAACGTTATATATTTCTCTAATGCTATTTATTTGTCTAAAATAATTTACTCCTTTGCCCTGATTGAGTAAAATATGTCATTGTTTTCATTTACCCACTTTTGTTTTTAATAGGTATTTTTAGCTCACTTTTATTTTTTAATAATTTTTTTTTTTCACGCTAACAGTATTATTTTCTTTTCTCCAATATGCAATATTTCATAAATTTGAAACTAGACCATTTAATTCTTCAACAGATGGTCCGAATAAAATTTCAAATTTCTCACTGTCATTATTTCTTAACAAATTAAAAAAATTGTTTAATATTTCTTGAAGATTAATATTTTCCAATGGTGTTAATTCAAAAGGATCTTCAATAACTTCATTATCTGATAATTTATATGTTTCTTCATTTAAGAAATTTATGTATTGATTTGTAAGTTCATCATGGTCATTTTCTGACCCTAAATCATTTAATTCGTCTTCTTCATCTATATTTTTATTTTGGAATTCAGAATTTCCTTCTTGTCTATCACTTTGTATATTAGAAAATTGTTGAATTGATTGGAAATTTTCATTAACATTTGAATTTAAATTATCAATATTATTTCCATTTCCATTTCCATTTGTATTCCTACTTTCTTCTCCTTCTCCTTCTCCTTCATCTTCATCTTCATCATCTATATCTTCAAAATCGTCATATTCAAGTAATCCATCATTTAATCTTTCTTTCTTTTTATTCAATTCCTTCATTGCCGTTGGTAATTTTCGAATTAAATAAATAAGTTTCTGTGAAAATAATTCATTTGTAATCATATTTTCATTATTAATTAATGATATAATTCCTAATATAGATAATTTGATATCATAACATCTAGTTAATGAAGGAATTAATTTAAACCAATTGTTTAATAATAAATTAAATTTATCATTTAATAAATAAATAATTAAATTTGAATCATAAATCATTGATGATACAAATAAATTATTAAAATTAATTTTATATAATAAATTCCCATTACCTTCAACAGAACTTATTTGATTAATAATTAATGGTAAATAACTAACTGAATCAATTTTTAAAGTTAAAATAAAATATTGAATTAATTCAAAATTATTATTTATATCACTTTTATTATCAGATTTATTTATAATTGAAAAAATTTTAAGAAATTCTTGACAATGATCTTTTAAATCTCCATATAATATATAATTCTTTAATGAAGGTAATAATTCTTCAAAATACATTAAACCTAAACCTTCTTCAATTATATTTACTAAATCTCCAAAAATTTCCCATAATTCATTTGTAACTCCTTTATTAAGATAAAGTAAATTTTCAATAATTTCACAAATTTCACATAAATAATTATCATTTTCTTCTAAAAGAACACATTTCATAACAGGCATTAAAAGTTCAATGATTTGATTAATTATCAAATTATTATTTTCAAATGATAATAATATAGTTATTATAGTATTTAATATTCCAATACCTGAAATTATTTTATCATTATCTTCTTCATTAACTAAATTCATAAAATTTTCAATTAATTTTTTAATCAATTCAATACCAAATGGTTGTAATTGATCTGGGAAATTTTCAATACATTCTTGCATAACAACTGAAATATTATCATTATCAATTTCATTTGCTAATGTTAATAATTTTGACATAACTGGTATAATTATCATTGATAAATTTGTTTTAAATTCTTCTATATGTAAATATGATTGAATAATTAAACAATTCTCAAAATTAATTACTATATTATCTTCTTGATTTTTATGGAAATTATTTAATATTTCATAAATAACTAAATTTAAATTTTGTGGATCATATTCAAGATCACTAAATTTACCAATAACTTCAAATGTACGAGCTACCAAAAATTTATGTTGTGAATGTAAGTTTGGAATAACAATACCAACTAAAAAATGTTCAACATCTTTATTATTTATTAAAAAATTGATTGAACTTATCATTCTCAAAAGACTATCTTTACGTCTTGAAAATTCTAATGAATCATTATTTAATATAGTGAATTCTCGATAAATAAATTGTTTAATATCAACTTTCTTATTAAATAATTTAACTAATAAATTAATTGATGATATTTCTGGATTATAATCACTTAATTGAATATATTCAAGTGGATTTAATTCAAATAATTCTAATTTATGATCTGATGGTATTAAAAATTTATAAATTAAATTAAGTAAATTATTACTATGAGGTTTTATTGAATCCCAAATTTTATGAATACTTATCAATGATACTAATAAATCATTTAAATTATTAATAGCAGAAAAATTTAACCATTTTAAATCTTGAAGCCATAAATTAATAATATGTAATAAATTTTGAGTTAAATAAGGTAAAAAATCATTAACATAAACTTGTTTAAAAAATTTATAATTGAATTTACCATTAACATATCTTTTTATAAGTCTATTTAAATTTGCAAAAGCCCATTTTAAGACTTTTGAAATTTGAAGTAAATTTCTATCAGTTTCATTATATGTCAGAATATAAGATGGTAATTCCATATTAATAACTTTACCATGAAATTCACTCCATTGAATTAAATGATCTTGTAAAATCATTGGGAAATCAAAATAAGTAACAGTTTTAAAAATTTTTAATATAAGTTTTAAAATTTCACTTGGGAATTCAGTTAATTCTTTACTTTTATCTATTAAAACATTACCAATATTTAATAATAAAGGAAATGATTTTTCAATTATAGGATCTAAAATATTTTGTCTTTTAGAATTCTCTATCCATTTAAATTTTCTAGTAATTTCTAATAATGCAATTAATCCAGTATAAAGATCATTTATAGATTCACTTAATAAAAAAGTACCTATTTCATTTAAAATATCAAACCAACTATTTGGAAATTCGATTCTAATTACTGTTTTTAAAATTGGTATAAATTGTTGTTTAACATTATGCAGACTATTATTTATTAAAATTAATAAATTTTGTTTAATGGTAAGTTTATCATTTGCAGTTACTTTTGTCCATTCTTTAACTTTATTTTTAAAATAAATAGCTATAATTAATTTAAGATCATTGGAAATATCATAATTTAAAATCTCAATACATTTTGGTAAAAAACCTCCTTCAACACTAAATACTTTTAATTTAGCTTCAGATTCTTGTCTGACAGAAGTATTAGGATCAACAGTACCTTGGAAGTATTGTATCAACACACTGGTATCAATAGATCCCATGAATACCTGATTTGTTGACGGTACCTGAGCTGAATCCATAATATGACTATTAATCTCGTGATCTATTGTTATGGGTTGGTCTGGGCAGTCTTTTTTAATAAAAGCTACGATAAAAGGAATGAGATTTTGGCTGATGCTGTTTGAAGATTTGGGGGATTTTAAACAAGATTCACCACACCACAAACTTAAATCAATGATTCAATGGCTTGATTTTAATTCTCCAATATATGTTGGTAGAGTAACAATAAAATATTGAGATACCCGATGAGATTTTTTCTTAGAGTTGTAGAGGTGCGTAACTTATTTCCGTAACCCATTTTTTTTTTTGACTCTTTTTAGACTGTGATTTTGTAGATACTGTCTTTATTAATATGACTATATGCATATGATATAAAAATTATCAACAACTAATCTTCATCTGAATCGATTCTTTCATCATCTTCCCCATTAGCTATATATAAAGAATCTTCATGATCCTCCAATTGGACATCTATATCTTTCTCTCTTAATTGTTTTTGATTATTTAATAATTGTAATTTACCTTTAATTGATAACATTGTGGTATATAAATTGAGTGATTCTTTTAATTTTAATTTGAAATCATTTGAAATTTGTAAATTATTATTAATTAATAATAACCATTTTAACCAAATTGAATAATTTAATGAATCAAATATATTTAAATTAATTTCATTGGTTAAAATATTTAATAATTTATTTGATTGTTGACTATTCAATAGTTTAAGGTTTAATTTAATTAAATCTTCATCATCATTTGATTTACAAAATTGTAATATACTTTTTGAATCATCTTGATTTAAATATTCAAGTAAATATAATTCTTGTCCATTACTTTGATGAGAATTGAATTTTGAAATATTAAAATCTTCATCAACTATGAATAATTCAGAATCATTTTTAACTACAAAATCAAATACTCCTTCTATTATAGTTTCAAGATCACCATCTTGATATATTTGAATTTTCTTTGTATTTTTATTTTCTTCAATAATTAATAAATTATTACCATATTTGACTACATCACCATTTACTCCTATTTCATCTTCACCTATAATTATTTTATTTTTTGTTATTACAATTAACTCATCAACATATTTAAGATTTTGAATATTAGAAATTGTATTAATTTTATCAAATTTCCCATTAAATTTATAAATTTCATTATTTGTACTCATATATAATCCAAATATTATGGATTTGAAATTCTTTTTTAATTTATGCTCTTCTCCCTTGGTGATATTAAGTATGCCTCCATTAAAACACCCCCAGATTTCTTCTTCATAAATACAAATGTCGTTAAGTGTTTGCTTTATTGGTATTTTATTAATGATCCCTTCATTTACATCAATTATTATAATTTCATTAGTGAGTATGATTAACTCATCTTTATCATTCCAAATATACTTCTTTACTTTCTTCTTGACATCAATATCATTCAATAATTCAGAATCATTTACTGAATATATATGAACTTTAGAACCTTCTATATACACGTAATAATCGTTACTATTACTCATGGCTCTTTCTAAATAGTGAAAAATTTTTGAATGCGATGCGATAGCTTCCACTCACCATATATTCGCGATGACTTCTAAAGTGTTGCAAATATTTGCAGCAAAAAGAAAATGTCAAATAAAAGTAAAAGATCACACACACAGAAGAAGAGGAATAAACTTATATTCTATTAAAAAAGTCCCTATTATTACTTTGATTCCTGCATTTCTATCATCTGTTGTACTTGTAATCTACACAAGTCTTTAAGATCTTGAACATCGTTAACTAACTCATCTATTCTTTCTTCTTTCTCTCCAATAATTTCCAAATAAACTTGTTCTTGATTAGACTTGGTAGATATTTGTTCTTGAAGATCTTCCAATTGCTTCTCTAATTGTTTTATATTTCCTGATAAATTATTTGAATCTAATAACTTTTTCTGCAATTGTTCCTTTTGAGTATTTAATGAATTATTTTCATCTCTAACACTAGTTAATTCAATCTTTAATAATTTAATATTAGATGACATTTTATTAATTAGTTGAATAGAATTGGTTGGATTATTAACATCTGGTAATGAGTTATTTGAATCATTAGAATGATTATAAACAGAATTAAATTCTGATATTTGGTCAAAAGAATCTGAAGGTGTTAAATCATGAGTTGATGGAAGCTCTAATGTATGAGGTAAACTATCAGATCTTCTTGCTGAAATACCTAAGCCTGAACTACTAGAGTTAGGTATTTCTAATCTACTTGTTTCTGAATTAATTTTATCATTTAATTCTTTATTTTCTAACTCTAAAGTATTAAATTTATTAGTAATTTCTATTACTTCTTTTTTATAATTAGAATTTTCAATTTGTAAATTATTATTTGTTGATTTTAACTTATCAAATTTTTCTTGTAATTTTTCAAAATTATTTAACAATGTTTCATAAACTTGTTTATCTTGTAAAATTTTCTCTTTTAATTGTTTAACATCATTGTTTAATTCAAGTTTATTTTTCTTTAATTGATCGATAATTTTATTAAGATTGTTAACTTTATGATTTAAACTAATTTCAATCAATTTCCAGTTCTCTTGGGATTTCAAATATTCATTTTGTAAATTAGAATGATTTATACTTAATTGAGAATAATCACTATTATGATTTGAATTATCTGAACTTTCATTTTCAATTCTTAATAATTCTAATTTATTTTCAAGTCTAACTATTTCATGGGAATTACTACTTTTCAATTCCTCAATATTGGTTTTCAATTGATTTATTAATTCATCCTTGACTTGTATTTCATTATTTTGATTTTCTTTATTCATATCTAATTGAATATTTATATCATTGATCTTTTTCTGTAACGTTTGATTAGATTCCAATAATTCATTATATTTTTTTTCGAAAGAATTTTCATCTTTGAATTTTTCTTCCTTACTTATTAGTTCTTCATACTTTACTCTAAATTGATCTATAGTTTTAAATTTATTATTCTTCAAGAATTCTTCCCATTCATTAATCTTAGTTATGTTAGATTCATTTGTTTCAGTGAATTCTTCGATTTTAGCTTCATTTGTTTGATTTTGAGCTTTTAATTTTTTAATAGTATCATTTAATTTTAATTCTTTAATAGATAATTGTTCACCTTCTTTCATCAATTCTTGAATTACTTCATCTTTTTTCTTCAATTCTTCAGATAATTTAGTATTGGAAAGTTTGAAGTTTTCTCTTGTTAATTGATCAACTTTTGCTTTTAATTTTTTCAATTCTTGATCATTAGCTGGGTCAACTTTAGTTTCTTTAGGATCTTCCTTCAAATTAGTTTCATTAATATCTTGTATTTCGTTCTTGTTATCCTTTTTTACCTCTTCTTTTTTCTCTGGTTCAGGAGTTGGCGTGGAATCCCTTTTCTCTTCCTTCTTCTTACCTTTGGCAGCCAAGGCTAATCTCTCTTGTAAAGTAAGTCTTTTCTTTTTAGGTGATTTGGGAGATACAGTCGAATCCTCGACGACAACTGATGAATCATGATCTTTCACTTCTGCACTTGAATTATCCGTTACTTCTGGTGATTTTTGTAATTGAAAATGTTCAGACCCAGTGTCACCCCCTGAATCAACAGGTGACTCCTCCCTCAATTCAACCAGTTCGTTATTATTGGAACTCATTTCCCACTTCGCTACTGACAAAGAGACTTATTGATAAAGATCGCGTTAACTTACACAAAAAAAAAAGTCAAGTAACCAATATAAAGTGAAAATTTAATAAAATATAATACATTTAAAAGATTTCTTTATAAAAAAGTTCTATAAACAAAGTGGAGAAGAATGAAAAGTAGAAGAATACAAAAAAAATACCGTTTAAAGGATCTATCTATAAATACAATGCTGAATCATTAAAAATACATAATTTTTAGGTTAGGAGTCTAAGAATTTTCTGGAGAATGGACTTTTGAATGAGTTGAAGATTGAGGAGAATGAGCAATTGATTGAGTACCAGAATGAACAGTTGAATGGGATGCTGAAGTAATATTGGAAGATGATTGAGAATTAGAAGGGTTCAAATGTTGTCTTTTAGTTGGAGGCAGAATATTTGGTAACTTGTACAATCTTTGATTTTTGGCTGCAATTTCAGGTGATTGCGAAACACTTTTTGAAGCATTTGGACCAATTACAGCAGCAGCAGCAGCTTCTTGAGTAGGTCTACCACGGAATGGAGGGGTTGCCATTAAATTAGGAATTGGATGAGTTGAAGTATTTTGAATTCCTGGAAGTTGAGGATTAGTTTGAGCCAGTAATAGTGGCATATGAACTGAATGTGAGATAGGGAAAGACCTCGAACTTGGAGGGGATGGATTTGTTGATATGACAGGAGGTGGAACAGAAGTCGACTGTGTTGGAATTGAAGTAGGATGGGTTGATTGAGGAGGGTATTGACCTCCATGTATAGGTAGTATTCCATGTTGAACCTGATTAGGTTGAGGAATATTAGTTAAATGTTGATTTGGATTTTGATGATAATGGGTTGGCGGTGGTGGTGGATAATTTGTTGGGACTCCATAAGGGGTGGATGTAGGTGGATGACCATGGGACAAATTTGAAGGAATTGAAGGTTGATTACCATGTGGTGTAGTAGCAGGATGACCAAGAAGAGCAGGATGACCAGGATGAGCAGCGTGAGCAGGATGACCAGGAGGTACTTGTTGACCATGAGGCACTTGTTGACCTGGAGGTACTTGTTGACCTGGAGGTACTTGTTGACCTGGAGGTACTTGTTGACCTGGAGGTACAGCAGCTACAGGCACAGGTTGACCATTTGGATAATAATACATATAATTTCTAGGTAATTGATAATAAGGATAATTTAAAGATTGTTGAGGAGATAAATAACCATACCAATAATTACCACTATTATAATCAGGTATAGCATTCATATCATCATGCTGAAAATCTGATTTCAGTTTTCTTTGACCGTGTCTTTTAGTTACTATATGAGTGTTTAAATGATTTAAACTACCGTAACTTTTATTACAACCAGGAAATGAACAATTATATTTCCTAATAATTTGATTATACCTTCTTCTAAATCGTCTCATAGGTTGTTTGGATTCATCGAATTCTTGCTTTTCTTCATTACCCATATAATAATTGGTAGCTGTTTGAGACTGAGAATTTATATGAGGCGTATGATGTGCATAAGAATAAGGTTGTGGGACTACATATTGAGCCTCTTGAGGGGTTATAATTGAATTACCATGTTGATCAATTGAATTCGAAATTTGATTTTGTTCTTTAATAATATTTTTATTTTCGTCATTTTTTTCATTTTCTCTATTGTCATCTCGTTTAACAAGCTCGCTTGTTTCTTCGATGTCTTGTTTTTTCGCTTCTCTTAATGTTTCCTCAAAATTTTCAGGGATCTCTTTAGTTTTAATGCTTATTCCTGATAATTGATTATCTAGTAATGATAAGCTTTTATTATGTGAATTACTTTGCTGTTTGTATTTTTCATTTTCTTCTTGTTGATTTTTTAATTCTTCTTCATTAGTTTCTTCTTTAATAATTTTTTCCGTATTGAGTATCAGATTAATTGTGCTTTTACCTTTATTTCCATCATCACTCATACTCTAAGGGGAATTCATTTATATGACCTTTTTATACTTGATGATACTTGTTGATGAATGTTAAGGGGTCTATGGTTAATTTAAAAAGATGAAAGAGAAAAAAGAAAAAATTATTTTTTTATTGGTACTTTAATGTATTTAAATTCAATTAGACTATTTCAAGACAACATACGGTAATCAAAGTGAAATTAAAAAATATTAAAAAAAAAAAAAATTAGAATCAAAAAAAAAGGAAAATTTGAAATTTCACATTAAAAGAACAAAAAGTGAAAAAAAAAAAAAAAAAAAAAAAAAAAAAAAAAAAAAAGAAAAAAAAAAAAAAAAAAAAAAAAAAAAAAAAAAAAAAAAAAAAAAAAAAAAAATTTAAAAATTAAAAAAAAAAAAAAAAAAAAAAAAAAAAAAAAAAAAAAAAAAAAGAATTAAAATAGAAAAGAAGAAAAAAAAAAGGCTTTTCTAAAGCCTAAAACAGAAGGAGCTTAATCACGGACGAATCTTACATTATCTTAACGTTTATTGTCACGACCTGTATCATGTACTTTGTTTCATGTTACATTGAATTTGAAGTAAATATAGTTGCAAATGTGCTCGAAATTCTATGCTATTCACTTTTCACACTTAATTTGGTGATAAGTTAAAACAATAAGATCGAATTAATTTTAATTTAACATTTCACTCACAACTTACTTTAATTATTTGAATAGTTTTTCTTTTTTCTTTATTTATTTACTAATTGTGTGTACGTTTTTTTTTTTTTAGTTTAAGCTTTTTCTGTTAAACATTCTCATACAGTGAGTCTAGATCATCGAATAAGCAATGTTTCAAGTTAAAGATAAGTTTTTAATTAAGGTACCAAGGTTTAAACAAAAAGTTAAATTTATAAAAACATAAAATTATAGTAACTGCTTATTATTACTTTGTATGATTATTCATTTACAATTTAACAATAACTAATTTTGACTAATTTCACCATAAGCGATTGGTGATTTATTATTTAAAAATTTCATTAATCTATTGTTCGCGGAACTAAAAAGTTCTAAAGAAGTAAAACTTTCGGATTTATGAGGCTAAATCACTGGTTTTTGATGACTTTTTTTTCACATTCACTTTTTTTTTTTTTCAATTATTTAATTTTTTGTTAACTTTGTTACGTATAATTATACTAAACTAAACTAAATCTGAAATTCACTTGAAACATGCATGACTAATTCACTATATTTTCAATGTAAAGAAGATTTATGTTGGATCTACAACTATGTTCCTTAACCATTAAGGCAGACTTGTACATGATTACTCATTCTTGGTATAAACAAAATCTAACAAACACCCCGAAAAACTCAAGAATACCTCCTTTCTAATTTATATTTTCATTTTAAGGTACGGTTTCTCATGTAACGAAACCATTTCTCAAATTAGGTAATATGGCAATAGTGGAAAGAAGGTAAAAAGAGAGTGGAAAAAAAAAACCGTAAAAAAAAACCGTAAAAAAAAAAAAAAGTCTCTTCATTTTACCTTAAAAGAAATAGCCTAATGATTTTGTGTTTTTTTCTTTAGGCGTTTTTTTTTCTTTGTTGTTGAGCAACTCCCAATATGGTTAGTAAAGTGGATTCCATGCGTTGAGATGCATCGAGCCCTACTACTTTTTCCAGAAAACTGGTTCTGCGCGATGTCCTTTCAGGATCAAGACTTCGATATTAAGTAAGTCCTATTCAGGTTTTAGACTCCGAAACATGATCCCTTACTCAGTTCTTTTATTATCCCCTCTTCATGTATGATGGCTAAGCCAATTTATTACACGGCTTCAATTTACTACAAAATTGTACTTTCTAAAAATTCTAATTCAATCATTATTATTTTTTCACTCCCGAGATTATTTTACTGTCTAAAGTTTATCTACTTTTATTTGATTTACATAAATGACCTTATTGAAAATAAACTTTTCTGTAGTTTAGAAAATCATTTAAAATCTATTAAACTTTCGTCGTAATTTAATCAGAGACGTAATAAGTCTTAATTTAAGGTTCGGTTAAATCCAGTACCATAAAAAAAGAAATTTCGGGGAACAAAATTACTTCATGCAAAATTGAATAAAGCTATGAAGCACCAATGAAAAAAAAAAAAAACCTTAAAAATAAAAAAAAAAAAAAAAAAAAAAAAAAAAAAAAAAAAAAAAAAAAAAAAAAAAAAAAAAAAAAA